>CAUYQG010144809.1:0-57400 GCA_963574415.1 Tarsius wallacei | reverse complement strand
TACAATAAATCAAAAATCAGCCGACTGTGGGAGCGCGCGCCTGTAGTTCCAGCTCCTTGGAAGGCTGAGGCGGAAGGATCGCCAGAACCCAGCAGGTCAAGGCTGCAGTGGCCGGGAGCGGCCACAGCACTCCAGACTGGGCGACAGAGTGAGGCTCCAACTCCAAAAAAAAAAAAAGCAAAGGGGGAAAACACAATCTATTTTGCTAAAAACCAACCATATCGGCCGGGCGCGGTGGCTCAGCCTGTAATCCCAGCACTTTGGGAGGCCGAGGCAAGTGGATTGCCTGAGCCCATGGGTTCGAGACCAGCCCTGGGAACTTGGCGAGACCTCGTGTCTACAATAAAATATGAAACAGCCCGGCGTGATAGCGCGTGTCTGTAGTTCAGGTTATTCAGAAGGCTGAGGTGAAGGATTGCTGGAGCCCAGAAATTCGATGCTGGGATGGCCGTGAGCGTGCCACTGCTCTCCAGTCTGGGCGAAGGAGTGAGACTCCAACTCAAAAAACAAAAAAACTTTAAAAAATGTAAGGTGACATATCAAATATAAAACTTATATAAAGCATATATGAGCAGACTAAAGAGAAATAATAGAAAGAACAACAGAGTATCCACTACTGACTTGAGAAATTAAGCGTTGCCTGTAATTTAGAAGCCCCTGTGTGCTTCTCTCTGGTTACAGCCTGTTCTCTTCTTCCCCCACACGAATAAATGATTTGTTTATTGTAATTTTCCATGTTTTAGATTTTTCCTTAGGATAGATTCTTTCTAAGAAAATTTAATACTTAAGGTAAGTGGGTTGCATGTTTATCAAGGCTAGTTTCTGGTGTTCGTGGAAAGCATTGGCTTACATTTCTACTCCAGAAATTATCAGGCTTGACACACCCAAATAGGCAGGGTGGGCCCACAGACCAGAGAAACATTTGATTAGTGTGGAGGTGTGCTCTGTGCCGGCTTTCTGAGGCATGATACATGTTAGGGGTTAGGCCTGAGAATCTTTACCATAGAGACGAATAATTCTGGTTTTGATACAGAGGCCCACTCATGTCCATTCATATTGCCACAACCCCTGGAGAAAGGCAGTCCCGGTAAGTAGCTTCAGGGGATCCTTGACTTCCCTGCAGACTAGACCCAAAGATGTAATCCCTATTTACGACCGTTCTTTTTTTTTTTTTAGTTGGAGTCTCACTCTGTTGCCCAGGCTGTAGGGCAGTGGCATGCTCATGGCCACCGCAGCCTCCACCTGCTGGGCTCAGGCGATCCTTCCTCCTCAGCCTTACAAGTAGTTGGAACTACACACATGTGCCATCACGCCTGGCTAATTTTTTGATATATTGTAGAGATGAGGTCTTGCCAAGTTGCCCAGGCTGTTCTTGAACCCATGGGCTCAGGCAATCCTCTCACCTTGACTTCCCAAAGGGCTGGGATTATAGGCGTGAGCCACGGTGCCCAGCCTTACATTTTTTTTTTAAGTTGGAGTCTCACTCCGCCCAGGTTGGAATGCAGTGGCATGCTCACGGCCACCCCAGCGTTGACCTACTGGACTCAGGCAATCCTTCCACCTCAGCCTTCCAAGTAGCCAAAACTACAGACCCGCACGATCACACCTGGCTAATTTTTTGATTTATTGTAGAAACAACGAGGTCTCGCCAAGTTGCCCAGGCGGGTCTCGAACCCCTGGGCTCAGGCAGTCCCCTTGCCTTGGCCTCCCAAAGTGCTGGAATTACAGGCTTGAGTCACCGCACACGACTCTGGTGTGTTTCTTTTTTTTTTTTTGAGTCGGAGTCTCACTCTGTCGCCCAGACTGGAGTGCAGTGGCCGCTCCTGGCCACCACAGCCTCGACCTGCTGGGCTCCGGCGATCCTTCCGCCTCAGCCTTCCAAGTAGCTGGAACTACAGGCGCGCGCTACCACGCCCAGCTAATTTTTTTTATTTTTTGTAGAGATGAGGTTCGCCAAGTTGCCCAGGCAGGTCTCAAACCCGCGGGCTCAGGCAATCCACTCACCTCAGCCTCCCAAAGTGTGGAATTACAGGCGGAGCCACTGAGCCCGGCTATAAAGAGAAACTTTCACAAAGGAATCTCTAATTTTGGAAACTCATCAGTAGAAGGTTTTAAAGCTATATTACAGATTTACAACAGCAGAAGTAAAGGATATGTTACTCTTGGTAGCTGCTTTCTAAATGAGATAAAATCACATCAAGACTATATCCAGCTCATGGATTGGCAGGTCCCAGTTTCTGCCCCATAACACCACACTGTGTTACTTTCAACAAATGTTTTACATTTGGCATCTACTTGGCTCAGGACTTCCATCAGGACTGCCACTTACTAAAGCAATGAGCTAGCCTCCCATGATACAGTTGCCTCACCCGAAGACTCTATCGGATGGGGATGAACTTGGTACCTACCCTCATAGTAGGGATGTGAGGATCAATGAGATGATGTTGCACCTGGCATTGCATTTGTTGTTAGCTGAGGTTACAGACAGTGACTCTCAGAGGGAAACAAAGATGAATGTGTCTGTATAGATTAAACACAAATATTTTGGAAATTTTATACTGTCATCAGAAAGTTCTTTCATATTAGGTTAAAGGCATCATACTCAGTGTCATCTTCTCAGACTGGATATCAGCATTAAGAACATTCTCCAATTTCTACCAAAGACTCGCATGCTACACCTCACTCCTGTCTTTGAATCTTCTTTAGGAAACCCAGCCTGGACTCTAATTTTGAGAAGCATTTCCGTTATTTCAGGTCTTCAGTCAGCTGGTGGTTCAACCACTCACTTCTGTTTCCTTCCTTCGTTTTCCTCATGAAAGATTCCTTTAATCTAGAGTCCCCTAGCAGGGCTGCTTTGAAGAGATTTTCTCTTCCTGCATTACTTTTTTGCTCAGGCTTCCTTTTGAAAGAATTAAGACAAATTTCAGGAACCTGGCAGAAAATGTTAAGCCTTCTCTCCCTCCTAGTGTCTTACTCATAAATCTTTATGCCCTCAAATGCTCCCATAAATAAGCTGTAAACCCACATCCGGCTCCAAGCCCAGCACACAATAGGTGCTAAGATGAATGAAGAATCACGTCTGCCTTCCCAGCTGTGCTTTGGGCATCCCTTCATCTGGAACACCTGCTCCTCTCCCCTTACTACTAGAACCCTAATAAAAGATGCTTTCTGTTTTAAAGGAAGGATGCCCCAAACATCCACTGTGTCCATTTACTTCAAGCAGCCCAGCAGATGTGGTAAAAGGAAATTTTATCCCTTTAAATCAGAAAGCACAAATTTACAACTTCTTTCTTAGAAAGTCAATATTGATAGCGTAGCCCTGGGCAACTCTACACCTTTCTGATCAGAAAGTCCGTTTGAGGTGAAAATGGCTTTTTGGTTTCTCTCCAAGGGTCTCTGAATTAGATGACCAAAGGAGAACTTACTTACTACACCAAGATGGATCTATGAGACCCATCCAGGCTCTCATACATTCTTTCAACAGATTCATTCATTCAGCACCCACTATGTTCCAATACCTAGGTGCTAACCATACAGCTACCCAAACACACACGAATCCCTACTTTTATGGAGCTAGTTTGGATTCTAGTGGGAACAGGGGAAGATAGATAACAAATAAAATAAATAAGCAAAGTATATGGTATGTTAGAGGATTATAAGTGTTTTAAAGGAAAATGAAAGATACAAATGATAGAGAATTGGAATCATTTAAAATGGGGGAAATTTATTTTTAAAATAATTGAAAATAACAGAAAATATACATGTAAGGAAAACTCCTTCCAAAAAAAGGTGACACATGACACTAATTTGCTATATAAACATGAGCACGTCACCTGCTCCCTCCAAGCCTCAGTTTTTCCTTCTCTGCAGTATAAGATGTACCTATAAGGTCTCGCTATGGTAATTTCTAGGCCTGAAATACTATTTCTCAAAGCAGTAGATACCAATTGACACTAGAGTTTGTTGAGACTCTTTGTGATTGTGGTTGAAGTTTCAATGACATGAAAAACACCCCTGTATTCCCTAGAATTCCCAACAAATCCTCCATGTGTGCCACTAGATCAAAGTAATTACGAGGGCAGTCACAAGTTTCCTTGTTGTTTTATTTTCTTCACTTACTGACTTAGAAACAACCTTAAATCCAAGTTCTTCTCCCCCACAGATATTCTCAAAACACCCTCCTGATGGGCAGTAACCTCTAGAAGGGTCATAAAGTGGGACTCTGGTGAAGGATGCTGGGCAACCTGACCTCAAATACGCTTATCCTGGAGTCACGTGAGTACTCATGGCAGACTTGAGTTAAATTAATTCATACTTGCCCCAGTGAGATGGCACTCAACAAAAGGTTTCTTCTTCATGGACCTTTTGTCCCTTCTTCATTTATTTTCCACGAAGCTAATATGAGGCTCAGGAGGGAGGCTTTCATCTAGGAAAAGTCATCTTGGGACCATCCAGAGAGGAAAAACCCATCCATCAAGCACTCATCAACCACCTCTGATTAAAAGTTCCTTTTGGGTGATTCCTTTGCATGACAGAGTTAGCATTCTACCCGCCAGAGGAACTGTGGTGTGTGAGTTAAAGAGGGGCTAAAGTCTCCAAGCAGCTGATAGCAACTGATCTCTGGTAGGTTCTTACCAAGTGCTAGAGACGTTCTAGGTGCTTTATGTGTATTAACCAACAACACTACAAAGGTGTTGTTCTCACCTTACCAATGAAGTAGTTGAGACACAGAAAAAGCAGCTTGTCCAAGGTCACAGAGTTTTTAAGTGGGGGAGAACAGCCCCCACCCTGTGTTTAACCATAATGCTACAGAGCAGCGCTGTCCAAAAGAAATATAAGACAAGTCACATATGTGCCTTTAAATTTTCTAGAAGGCATTTTTTTTGACACTTAACTTATTTATTTACAACACTAGACAGATTTAAAGACATAATATTCCAAATGGGGAATGAAAGTCTTCAATTGCCTTCACCTGTAGCTCTCATATATTAATTTTCTTGCACATTTTCTACTAAGATTATAGTGTTGGCTGCCTCTTAGCAGTCATTTCTACCTCCTGTCCTTGTTCAGAGAAACTTGATTTTGTTCAGGGACACAGGTAGCTTACAAAAAGGGTTCTGCACTCTTGGGCAGACCCTCAGTTAGTCTGAGAAAGTCATAGAGGGCTCATTCCTTTGCCAAAAATTGGTTAGAATCCAGCATGTGCCTCAGTCTTGGCCCATGAGATATACGTTGGGGTGTGCTAGGGGTTTCTAGGAATGTGGGCCAGACTTCCACGAAAGAGGCCTAGGGAGACGGTTTCTTTTTCACCATTTTTTTTTTTTTGCTTTCTTTTTACTGTGATAAAATAAATAAAACATAAAATTTACCATTTTAATTTTTTTAAGTATATAGCTCAGTGGTATTAAGTACATTCACACTGTTGTGCAACCATCACCACATTTTTTAAAAGTAAAAAGAAAGGAGCCAGGCACGATGACTCACGCCTGTAATTCCAGTGATTTGGGGCCAAAAAGGGAGAATCGCTCGAGACCAGGAGTTCAAGATCAGCCTGAGCAACATAGCGAGATGCCATTTCTACAAAATATAAAAATTTTTAAAAAATTAGCTGAGTATGGTGGTGCACGCTACTCAGGAAGCGTGGGGAGGATGGCTTGAGCCCAGGAGTTCGAGACTATAGTGAGCTATGATCACGCCACTCCACTCTAGCCTGGGCGACAAAAAAGGGGAAAAGAGTGAAATTAAATTTAATGATGTGATAGTTTACTTCATCTAAATAAAAATTACGGATAAGATATTTTCCAGTCTTTTTTTTTGTACTAAATTTCTCACTCACAGCACATCTTAATTCAGAATGACCATATTTCAGATGCTCAACAGCCACCTGTGTTAGACACTCCAGTCTAGAATTTCTCAGGCCCGTGCACGCTAAGCCAGCCCATGGGCAACCCCAGATGAGAGCAACATGCTGTATGTTTATGAAAGGTCTGTGCGTCACCATCAACACGCCGGGTGATTTGTGACTCACTGCAGACCCTAGACGGTGTCTGACTCGAATGGTTCTAAATCAGCATCTCTAACCCCGAGAGATCACTGTCATCCTGCTGACAGACAAGATTTGGAGCCTGCAGAGAGCTTTCCTGGTAGAGCAGATCTCGATTCTCTACCACCCAGCTATGGGTCCATCTCCAAAATGAGAGAATGGCCTCTGCAGTGGAAGTGGTGATAGCACCTATGTAGCCACATGGGCACTCCCAGGTTGGGCCAATAATAAATAAACACACACCTGTGTGGAAAGAGGGCAGAGTGTGTGCAGGGTTGAGGCAAGCAGTAGTTGCCATGGAAACCAGCCAGCCTCACTCCAGACTTTTTCCCTGGCGCCTGGATCATTTGTTGGCTGACGAAGCCCAGCGGAGAGGCATTGTTCCTGTACCTATGGAAACCTTCCAAATGGGCTCATTATGATGAAAGTAGATCAAAAAGGGAATGGTTACATGTCGTTTCCATCCATCATCACATCCACCTTTTTTCCTAGGTATTACCCAAAGGAGAAGAAAATAAAGCCATCACTTCCACAGAGGGAAATGATTGGAAGGCACTGAAGTATGGGGTATAGGTAGGGGTAAAGTGGTCCCCAAAAGGGAGGCAATGAAACTGTCCCATCTCTATCTACCCCATAGTAAATACTCAGTTGGACAGATGGTTATGACTTCAGGGTTTTGCTACCTGCCCAAACTGACTTAGAATTCATCCTCTATGGCAAGTCCCTAATTTGATCTCTTCCTGGGTCCATGTGTCTTTGGACTCTTCCCAGTTCACTTTTTCCATACACTCATTCATTCCTTCGCTCATTCATAATGAGAAGCACCATAGTACAGCAGAAAGAGCTATAAAGTCATGAGAACCCAGGTTTAGAACCCAGCTCTGATGTGCATTGGATGTATGATCTCATCTAAATTATTTTGTGTTTGTTTTAAAGAGACAAAGTCTTGCTCTGTTGCCCAGGCAGGAGTAGGGCGTGCTGTGGCACAATCTTGGCTCACTACAGCCTTCAATCGCTGAGTTCAAGCAATTTTCCAACCTCAGCTTCCTGAGGTACTGGGACTGACTACAGACACACACCACCATGCCTGGCCAAATTTTAAATTATTTGTAAAGATGGGATCTAGTTATGTTGCCCAGGCTGGTCTCAAACTCCTGGCTTCACCTTAGTCTCCCAAAGTGCTGGGATCATAGGCATGAACCCCCACACAGCCAGTCACCTAAGTTATTAAAAACTCTCTGTGCCTCGATTATATCATCTGTAACATGGGGATGGGAACAGAATAAAATTTGCTACTTGTCTTCTATATAGATGAATTCAATGTGTTTAGACATGACTTTATTAAGTGTTGAGACCATATCTCTATACATTTTGATCAACAACTACTGAGCAGAGAGACTTGTACTCCCAGATACTCAGTAATATCAGTAGAATAAAGAGATGGCAACATGCTTTCACATGTATTTACTCTCTCTCTTTTTAATTTTCATTTTCACAGCAATCTGGTTCAGGATTATTTCAGCCCAGTAAAAGACAAAGAGGATTACAAAATTAAAATACATGTTTTCTATTCTCAAGGAACTTAGAGTTTGCTGTGTTTGATTAACAAATAAGCAGCAGTTGTGAGCAATGCTTCAGGGGACTTGGAAATCCTTCAGTTATACCCAGCTCAATGTTTGGTCACAAGGATGGCCCCAGTGTACAGCTTCCCAGTTACTGTTCTAAGCACTTTACAAATATTAGATCATTTCATCATCATAATAACCCTACAAGGCAGGTACTATTACTGACCTCTCTCACTGGCCCAAGATCATACTAGTTCATGGCAGAGCAAAGGTCAAACTCAGCCAGCCAGACTGGCTCTACAGCCTGGGCTCTTAACCACTCAGATGCTCTGTCTTTAAGGTAGATAAGTCACACACACAAGTGTATGTGAAGAGTGTACAAGACTGGTGGATTTCAGAGGAGGAAAGACTGTGCACTGCTCCCTAAAGATGAGGTAGGATGTGACCACACAGAGTGCATGGAGAAAAAAAGTGGGAAGAGAATGGGGGCCAGACAATAGTGAGCCCTGACCATCTGCATGAGGAGTTTGGGCTTTAGACCTTGGGAAGCCACTGAAGGTCTCGAAACCATGGAGAGCCCTAAACAAAGCTGGCTTTGGGGAAAATGCATTTGGCAATGGCATGCAAGATGGGCTGAAGAAAGGTGATGGGACAAATGAGGACTGTGACACAGAAGCTGTTACAATGAGTGAAGGAAGAGGTCACAAAGCTTAAGCCAGGACAATGGAAAAAAGGAACATTAAGGGCAAATCCACAGAACATGGCTACTGCCAGAATGTAAGATGTCTACAATAGTTTCCCACCAAGTCATTCATGTCAGAAACAATATCCAGGGAGCACTCACTGGGCGCTTTCTTGGTCACCCAGAGTAGCACATGGGTTCCCTGCAGCACTGATTTCCAGAGAAGATAAAACATGGGGTTCTCTTGACCAGCCCATGGAAACACAGGCTGAACCTTTCCCAGCGCACGCTGCTGGTTACTGAAGCCAAGATGGCAAATTCAATCCTGACAAACAATCTTGGCCTCCTCAAATGTGAACAATAGGTCAGGACATAGAACCACAGTCCTGTTTGTGATAATGTCCTACAAATCACAACTCCAAAATCTAAACCCTAACTGGGGTCTCCACAACTAAGAGGGCTTTCTATTCCCATATCTATAATGTTGAAAGGGGAGAAGCAAGAGTCGAGGAGTGGACAAGGAGTTTGAGAGTGAGTTATGGCCCACAAACATGATTGGTCAGCCTTCTTCCAAGTTCTACCCATCACTTGGAATCCTCTATTCAGTCCTAGTTTGGCATAAATTCCTGGAGAAGGGTCTGTCTGATAGCACAATGAAATAGATGTCAGGGTGTAGGCACAGTGGCAGATTCATAAAACTAGTAAAAAGAACTTTGCTTTGACAAAAACTGGAGTTTTCCTTGTTATTTATCTTCCCTATAAAGCCATAGAGTCCTGTTTGCATCCTGATGGAGATGATAAACTCTTAGCAAACTTTTATGGCTCCCAGGACAAAACTGAGGACTCTGGCCCTGCTCCCACCCTGCAACTCTCACAGATTTTTAAATTCAAGTCAGGGCAGAAACTGCTTTTGGTCAGAGGCAAAATGTATTTATCTCTGCAAGCACAGTCATTAAGATGTGAACATGAATAGCTGAAGAGACAGAACATTAAGGAAGAAAACAGGAAGAAATAGGAGGTGAGGCTATGATGGAAGAAAATGATGACGCATCAACCCCCACCGAAAGCTTTTTACGGTGCCGGGGGAGTGGGGCGCGGGGAAAGGCATCTGCAGAGATTGGGAGAATGGAACCCGGGAGTGGGCTGAGGGGAAAGCTTTGCAGTGGGAGGGCTGTGATCAGCGTGTGCTTCGTGCAAAGGGAATTTTGAGAGTGGACATAACAAACGGGAAAATTGTGCTTGCATTTCTGCTTGTCCGTAGAATCACTGTGGCTCTGAAAAATCCACCCCCTCTGCTTCTCCAAACTCTAAAGAAAGTCTCCAGATGGAAAAATCTGAAGCCAGGCTATAATATGAAAAAAAAGAAAAGAAAAAGAAGTCTCATACAGGAAGCTGACAACTTCGCTGTTTCTCTGAGGTCTAACCTATGGAGCTGGGGGTATCAAATACTAGACAGAAGTCAGGAGACATGAATTCTAGCCCATAACTGTCTGAAACTGACAATATGACCTTAGTCAAGCCCTACTTTAGTCACACAAAGTAAACTTAAGGAAATATAATCTAAAATAGGTAGCCAAAGCATAAATAACACTAGTACTGCCACTATCCATATTTTAATTCATGGCAGGCATCACTAATCAATTGCAACACTTTTTGGAGCAGAGCCTTCATGACTGTTGCTGAGCCTCAGATCTTCAGCAAAGCATTCTCTGTAGCCACTACTAATCAATCAGAATGAATCCAAGAGACAGACTACCATTCCTATACTCATTCTCTTCTAATCCTTAACACACGAGCTAGAAAATGTTGCATGTCATGTGATATCTCATTATAGACATCCTTAACTAAGTCCTACCTGTGTTTTATCTTCTCTTTGGCCTTCTTTCCAAGTTTTAGCAGCCAAAGCTGTGAAATAAAAACTGGGTATGAAGGCTCTTCACTCAATTCCATGTCTGAAGCTCTGAAAATGACCTTGTGCATTTTTCTTGAGCCTCTTTTGCCTTATGTTCCCCAATTCTGCTAAAAAGCCCCTAGTGAGGCCGGCGTCCCCTCTACCCTCTTAAGGATTGCATCAAGGTAGAGAATTCTATTCCTTTTCAAATGCTTTGAGATCCTGGGATAGAAGACAGTCTGGGGAAGTTCAAAGACATTTAATTATTAGCCTCAGTTCTTTTGAAAATTATTAAAGAAGCCAGAATTAGAAATTCAGAGTTCCTCTGGATCCCTGAGAACAAACAGCTCTCTTGTAAATGGCTTAATGTGTCTGTTTAATGTACACAAAATTATCTTTAAGGAAGGTGGATTGTTTTTCATGCCATTTTGCATCTCTAAAATATACCACCTATGGCAAAAGGATTGAGATTCAAAGTCTGACAAAATCTACAGCAGAAATAATTAGCACCAGAGGCTGTTTCTGTTAGAGGGTTAAATGAAAGAGAAACTGGTCACTTATTTACTTCTGTTCTCTCTTTCTAGATCTCTCCATCTCAGCCCGGGGAAGAGGAATTGTATCTCTAGGTGCTACAAGGGTGGCTTGCGAATTGCCTTTACAGGGTTTGTTCTGTAAGACAACCCTGAGGCCCCAACATGCAACTCCCTCTGGGCCACAGTGCTATGGAAACCAGCTGCAGTGCTCAGACTCTGGGGAAAACAACCAGATAAACTCACTGGTTTGCAAACAAGGCACAAGGGCAGAGGAATAGTGATGGTTTATAATTTAACATCCAGGGAAGGATACAGACAGTCTTTGCTTAAATCATGTTAAGTAAGTTGGAAACATTTGAAACAGCCCATTGAGAGGCTGTTGCAGTTGTTTTGAAAGTTCATCTCAAAGTTAACCTAAAATGAATCTTCATTTGGGGAATTTCTGCTATGTCAAGTCCACTGATCACCCACAGTATTCAGATCCCTTGCTGTGGGATTCAGATCCCTGAATGCCAGGGTTGGCCAGGCAGCTCCTGACAGCGCCCCGAGTCTGCTACCTTGCTCCTGAAATAAAAAATGACTTTCACTACAGTAATGTTTCCTTGGTCATCAGCCGCTCCTGGGTGCCTCTGCAGTCATTATTTTAAATAAATGTGCCTTTTATGAAATGTTTACAGGTACAAAGAGATGGAGTTGTTTCTGTCTCTAGAAGAGGAATGGACTTTCAGGAGCATGATGACTTGCTTCAGCAGTGTTCATTCACCGCAATGCAAATAACAAAGGACAGAGGCCACTGTCTCACCCAAGGTCTCCTCAGGCAGAGGATGCTCAATTAGGAGGTTCTTCAAGTCAATGCTGGGGCCAGTGAAATTACAACATTTAACACAGAGTTGGAACATGAACCCCTGAGATTGTTTGAGGATGGCTCAAGGAGAGGCCTCCAAAGCTGAAATGTTTGAAAGAAGTCAACTCCTCCAGGGAGGAACTGGCCCTTTGGGAAATGGCTCCCTCCTCCTATGGCATCCTTCCTTCCACCCAACTCCACAGGCCCATCTAGATGCTTCTGCCTTTATGCTTCACTTCTCTACATTTTGAGATCTACCTGGAAAGAAGTGAGGAAGGAAAAGATTCATTGGAGATGAGTCAGAGACAGGGACCTTATCTCACAGGGCATTGTCAGTCATGGAAAGAGTTTTAGATTTTACTTTAAATGAATACAAAAGCAATGGCAGGTCATGCAGGGACATCCCTTGATTTATCCTGTTTCACTCCAGCCTCTCTGGCAGCTAGGAAAAGGACTATCCATCTGCTTTTGTAGTTCGTCTGGTGCCTCACACAAGGGCCAGGTGCATGATAGGTCTCAGGCAAACTCTTGTGGCCTTTGTCAATGATGGACAATAAAGGGAATGAGAAAACAGACAGACATTTTGGTTTGCAAGGGAACAAACTTCTGACAAACTATTGTTCCCTGTCATTTTATCCATGGAGACACTGAGGCCTTGAAGAAGTAATTGACTTGTCCAAAGTCAACCAAAAAGGCTATGGCAGTGCCAGGGTTAGAATCCAGTTTTCTGCTGACTGAAGTTTCTCAGATAAAAGTAAGTGACTCTCATCACTACTCTCATATCCCAAGTGAATCTTAAACACTGTCACTAATCCCCTAGGCCAGAGAGAAAATATAGTGAGAACCCAGGTAAGTAAACCATTTTTTCTCTCTGATGATAATCTGAGATATTTTCCTGGAGAGATCTGAGGTGGTCAAGAAATCAAGTTGCTTACCTCATGGCTCAGAGGGTGAAAATAACCTCAAGCAACCTCCCCAGGAGCCCACACAGGTGTCTATGGGAATAAGCAGTTCCTGAACACAATGGCTTTCCTTTGCAGGAAGTTATTTTCCACCCCTGAGGCATGAGCCCAAACAGAGGGCTCTGTGAGTGCCCACTGATATAATTAGCCCGGACACTCTCCAACCAATGCAGACACAACCAGGCCCTTGTTCTAGAAACAAGGGGAATGAACTGGACCCCTCCCAGTGGGCTTCCAAACCCTACACCTTCCTTGGCAAGTCTGGACTCAGAGATTAACAAACCCAACAGGCTTGTGCAGCCACCAGGGAGCCGGCAGCCTCTACCCTCCAAAATGCAAACTTCTCATGATTTGGTCTGTCTCAAGTTATTTTTAGAGTAAGTGAAGATCAAGTTTGGGAGGGTGGTACAGGAAAGGGGTCTTTTCTTCCTCTCTCCTTTTCAATGAGTTGTTCCCTATTTCTCTTAAGACAGTTGTTTCACCAACAGCCACAAAAAGGAGGGAGAGAGGATTTAAACAGGAAATGAGAAGAGGGTCAAAATTCAACCTCTTTGCTCAAACCGTCTGGGAACAGTTCTAGGAAGGTGATGATTTCTCTACTCTTTGGATTAATCTGCTGGATCCTGGGCTGCTCCTGCCTGTGGAGGAGTCAGTTTGCCTAGTCCATTTACTTTCTGGATTAACCCACTTCCAATAAACAGGAAGGCCCAGAGGTCTGCTTGCCCAAGGAGGAGGTACACATAGGTTAAAAGGTGACCTTCAATGCCCCAAGGAATAGTGTGTGTCCTTGGAGGCTTGTGAACAAGGTAATAAGCATCCATGCATAGAAGCCTCTGACTTCCCACCCTCACCATGCCTCTATGGCAGCACAAGGCCAATTTTATGAACTAAAATTAACTGGATGAGCAAAAAGATAGCTCCAGTGCTTAAGAGGCTTGGGTTCATTTAATTGAGTTTCCAAGTGCCCTAATTCCCTAAGAAAGACAGAGAAGCAACTGGCATGGCCTAGTTCCCTTACTACTCAAATAGGAGAGAATAGTTTTAACAATAAAATTTTTTAGGGAAAATGGTGGCTTTCTGTTGTTGTCATTTTCCTGAAGTAGTTTTTGTTTTGTTTTGTTTTGTTTTCTGGAAAAAGCCTCACTCTGGACCCAAACTCTAAAAATGGGGCTTCTAGTGCACCAAAATGGTCTGTTTGGGGCCTGAAGGCACGAGTCAGTCTGCCTCCTCCTAAACATAGCCTCGTAAACTAAACTTGGAAACATCGGCTTGCGTGTGGTCCCGAGTGTGACTTTCCAAGCATGTGCTCCCCAGCACAGACAAAGGCTGATGACTTTGTCATCATCGTCGTCTCTATTTTTGAGTCTCCCTTCTAAACAAACTTTCTCACAGCTGAAACAGAGGCTCCAAGGAAATTTTTTTGACAAATAAAGACTGCCAAACCATCAGCACCCTCTGAAGGCCTTGGGGAAAGCTGGGTAAGAAAACTCTCCCAGTCCAATGTGGCAGCTCCAAATGCAGGCAGTTCATTTCCTACAAAGCCTCCAGGGGGAGCCAGGTCTTATGGGTTGAAAAGGGAGAGAGGAAGGGAGAGAGGGAGGAGGGAAGGAAGGGAGGGAGGAGGGAGGGAAGGAGGGAAGGAGGGAAGGAGGGAAGGAAGGAAAGAAAAATATTAGTCATGTTAATATATTTGCTCAGGGCCCTGGGATCCAGCAGCAGAAATGCACAGGATGTGTGAGATGAGCTCCCAGGCCTGCCCAAGAGACTGATGGATGGGTAACAGGCTCTGATTTAGCACCAAACTCTACTTGAGTAACCTTGCCACCCAAAATCATGCTAGAAAATGCACTGACCTTTGACACTTGAGATGATTGCACTTTGCAGATTTTGCTGGAAGAAATAACATGTGTTCAGTGTCCTGAACAGCATCTGACCACTAGCAGGTGCTCCAGGAATATTTGAAGAAATGGATGAAGAGGTGGATGAATAGCTCAGGGGAGATACCAATGTACAGTAGAATATGGTCTTATCTTCCCACCTTTCAATGGATCTGTGGTCACTACCTGCCAAAATGCATGTTAAACACACCTCCCCACACACTGGAGTTGATGTGCCCTCCGAAACCAGCCTGTCTCTGCCTTGTCAGCCTTGTCCCATATCCAGGGAGAGCTGAATATGGAGACCACAGGGAGCACACTTGACCCTCTTTCCCCAAGACTTATCTGTCATCCTGCCAAGGCATTTCCTGTGACACATGCACCCACAAGGTACAGCTCCAGGGAGAGCCCAGCCCTCCCTCCAGCCCCCAGCCAGCCCAGGAGACTATATGGAGTGAGAATTTCCTGGCCGACTCAACAACGGTGAGTCAGTTTGGCACGAGCCAGCTGCAGAAAGGACACAGCCTGGATAAGCCTGAATTCAGTGTGTGCACAGAACAAACATCACCAACTGGCTGGACCCAAACTAGGGCCTGCCTGGGACACCCAGAGCCTTTCAGCTGGCCATGCACAGAGCTCCTCTGCACCCTCAGAGGACATCTGAGTTTGGTGAGGCCTGAGGGTTGCTCCATCTTTGCCTCAGGAAAGGATTTATTCTTCACTCTCTGCCCCTATGTGTTTCCATATCAGCCCATTTCATTCATGACATGGTGACTGAACTCCCACAGCAATTACAAAAATAATAATAACCAATGCTAACTAAGCACAAACCATGTCAGAGACACTATTCTAAACACTTAACATTCATTGACTCACTAAGAAGCAGCAAACTATTATTTATTCCCGTCTTGCAGATGAGAAAGCCAAGGCACCAAAAGATGAAGTGATTCGCCCAGGGTAAAAGCCCTAGAGAGAGGTGGGGCAGGGAGTAAGCAGTCTGCAGAGGCTGGGCTCTTAACTGCCAAGATGCCCCACACACAGCAGCCCCCAGTTCTAAGGGCCACGGTAGTTCCTTCCCCAGGATGGGTGTCCCAGGGAAAGAGTAAAAACAGGAGCTGGAGTTTTGAGGGTGTTACAGGCTCCGTCTATCCTCCTTGTTGGCTCCAGTCACATGAGAAGGAGACGCAAGGAGCCAGATGGAGATCAAAAGAAGAAGGCTTTCTAGTTCAGATGATGTTGCATTGACAAAGGGACAAGGCTCCTACCTCCCAGTCCCCGACAGACAGACTGAAACAGAGAGCACAGAGACAAAGGGGGGACTGGCAGGGAGAGACTGGCCTGGCCTCCTGATTGCAGATACTGCAAATGCTGTGCTGATTTACTAGGTGCCCCACTGACTCTGTGCTACACTCAGTTGTGTGTGCCGGGGAACACCAATAAATGTGTGTGGATTGGACAGATGGATATTGGTGGACAGATGGACAGACAGATGAGACAAAAGGACACCCACCCACATCTGGAGACTTCACGGGAGAGCAAGAGCAGCTCGAGCACTTGCCATCAGAGCCCAGAGGCCCGGGGAGCCAGGGATGAATGGCCAGGATGAGGAGGGCTTTACCCGGGCCAGGAGGCTCTTCCACCCTCCAGAGCTAGCCGAGGATTGATTTCTGAAACTCTCCTTCATTTTCACAGCAGCCCCAAGGAGGGCAGAGGAGCCAACACACCAGCTAGTAAAATTAACAGCTGCTCTTTACAGGATGCACTGGAGAGGCCGGCGCACGGCCTGTGGCTTGCAGACCTGCAGTGCAGACCAGCAGCCAGTGCAGGCCAAGGCGCCTGGCCTGCAGGCCCAGAGCAGAGGTCCCCTAAGTAGTAAAGACTAAACCCTGTGCGTGGCCAGGAGGGGCCTCAGGTGCAGGGGCTGCAGGAGAGACAGGAGGCTCAGAGAATAATGACCATGCTACAAAACTCTCAGACATAGCCCCCTGACCTTGGGACATGGAAATCACATAAGCCAGGCTGGGAATGCTGTTGACCTTGGGAACCCACTTGCCTCTGGCCTCTGCCTCCCCATCTCTTATGCAGGATTTAGTTGAGCTGGTGTGAATAAACGTGGGCAAGTCCCCATGAGAAGGGGATAGACGGTCCATCTCATCCATGACCTGATACCATGGGTAGTTTGTGGAGAAAGTTCTGTAGGCTACTTAGAGAGGAATATTGACAGACACAGAGGGAGTGGCAAACATTTCTTTATAGGGCCAGATGGTAATTATTTTAGGCTGGTGGGTGTTTGGGACTCTGGATACAACTCAACTCTACTGCTGTAGTGAGTTATGAAAGCAGCCATAGACAATACATAAATGAGTAAGCATGACTGTATTCCAACAAAACTTTATTCATGACAATGAAATTTGAATTTCATTTGGTTTTCATATGTTACAAAATATTCTTCTTTTGATTAAAAAAAAAAAGTAATTTAGGCTGAGCGTGGTGGCTCATGCCTGTAATCCCAATGCTTTGGGAGGATTGCTTGAAGCCAGGAGTTTGAGACCAGCCTGGGCAACATGGTGAGA
The DNA here is from genome assembly GCA_963574415.1 of Tarsius wallacei. NCBI lineage: Eukaryota > Metazoa > Chordata > Mammalia > Primates > Tarsiidae > Tarsius > Tarsius wallacei. The sequence goes on along the minus strand of CAUYQG010144809.1, from coordinate 40,430 downwards.
CCTTGTCCTCCCCAAAAAAAGAAAAAGAAAAAAAAAAGAAAAGTAAATGTAAAACCCATCCTTAGCTTGTGAACTATACAAAAGAGGCAGTGAGCCAGACTAGCCCGCAGGCTACAACTAACTGATCCCTGAGCAAGTTCAATGCTTCCCAAAGTGAGTACCTTGTGATGCCCACAGGTGTTACATGGGGAAATGAAAATAGAAATGCTAAGCAAAACAAAGTCATTCTGCTTTCTTACTAAGGGACTTCTATGAGTATTTATGTGCTGATGTGCACTGGCAGTCTAGAGGAGGGGGCTGAGAAATGAAGTCTGTATAAATTCCAAAGGAATCATTTTTATCGTGGAACATCTCGTGGGTCTGGTGTTCTGTGGAACCTAATTAAAGCAATGAGGATAAAGTCTAACCAGCTGTCAACAGCACCACTAAATTCAATGCTGCCTGTCTTTGAACATGTCTAGTAACGGGCAGCTCACTACCTGTCAGAGGCAACTACTCTATTCAACGACTTCTCTGATTCACTTTTTCCCATTTCATGGAAATGATGCTGGATTACAAAGAGAATATCTTTCATCAGATAAAGACAAAACTTCAGTGTAATAATATAAAAAGAGCATATCTCCTCTGACTTTTTGGCCAATACACTATACACTAAAACAAAAAGTCATTATTAAGACCTGGAGAGAAAGCACCAAGCAGTTGTTTTAAACAAAAGCCTCCCTTAGGGACATTAAAACAACTCAGATAAAGCCCCAACTTACAATAGCAGAGAGCAGGAAATACCTGTTCACTCTTGGGGCATTCTTTCTAAAAATACAATCCTGTGAAACCTCTGATTGTGCTGCTACATAGGGCATTTGCGGACCCTATAAGAATTTTGACCTGGCTCAGTGGCTCATACCTGTAATCACAGCACTTAGGGAGGCCAAAGGGAGGACTGTTTGACCCAAGGGATTTGAGATCAGTCTAGGAAACACAGCAAGACCTCATCTCTACAAAAATAAAATAAAATGAAATATTAGCCAGGTGTGATGGTGTGTACCTATAGTCCCAGCAGAAGAATCGCCTAAGCCCAGGAGGTTGAGGCTGCAGTGAGCCCTAATGAGGTGAGATCAGGGCTCACCACACTCCAGTCTGGGTGACCTCGACTCAAAAATGAAAAAACAAATAAGAAGTGTATGTAGATTTGCCTAAAATATAATAAAAGAAGGGCACAAATGAGGGGAAGAGTGAAAGAGAGAGGGATGGAAATGTGAGCTGTGTGTGGATTTGTCACCAGGTGCCATTGAGAAAGAAAAGTAAAGGCCACAGATGAGAAACATCACCAGAGCCACGAGCCACTTAACAGGAGAAATGAATTCAATAGGCACTCCATCTTTGACAAAGTGTGTGCCCATGTGCACCCCCATTCGGTTTAGCCAGTCTAATTCCATGCTCAAACAGCATAGCAGTGAACGCACATCTATTTAACTCTATTAAACCAATAGGATTATTTCTATTTTAAAGGAGTATTGGATACACATTGTCTTTCGAGCCCTTAGAGATAAGGATAAAAAGGCCCAGGCTATGTATATAATGTTAACGTAAAATGCCACACACACAACATATTTAGGAAGATAAAGGGAGAAGCTGGCATTTTTCTTTCTCCTTACATCAATGAATCAGCCCTCAGACGCTAAAGCAAGTAGCATTTGTTTCCAGTTTGTGGAATTAGATGTGTATGCCTCCTGGAGCAATACTCAAATGTAACAGCATAGGAATATGGGGAAAGTAACTAAAAAGAGTTATTTTAAGGGTCCTCTCTATCTGTGCTCAGGAAGCTGGTAGCTGTATTGGTGAGACCAGTCTTTGAAGAGACACAAAGCACTGAATCTGTCAAGGAGTGGAGGTAAAGTCCAGGCAGTATAGACATACCTCACACGAAAGTGAGATTGTCCTTGGCCACTTTTTTAGAGGGATAGTCACTCTGAGATCAACATGGAAACTAACAGAAATATTCAGAAACTGGATGATGATGGAAGCAGTGTGAGTGTGTGTATGTACCTGTATTTATCTCTGTGTGTGTCACTGTGACTATAACTTTCCCCTTTATAGATGGTTTCTCTGGAACTGTCACTCTTGTGTCATAGGACCTTAGAAAATGCCCCCAGCCTTTTCAACTTCTTTATGTATAAAATAAGGGAATAAACCAGAGCAAAAGTCAGCAAACTGGGCTGCAAAACAAATCTGGCCTGCTACCTGTTTCTTTTTTAAAATGGCACATCAGAGTTGTACATATTTTTTAGATACATGTGATATTTGAATACCTGCATACAACGTATAACGATCAAATCAGGGTAACTGGGATACCCATTACCTCAAACACTTATCTTTGTGTTGGGAACATTCCAATTCTTCTAGCTATTTTGGAGTACACAACAAATTATTGTTAACTATAATTTACATAATGTACTATTGAATATTAGAACTTATTCCTTTTATCTAACTACTTTCCATCACCTGTTTCTGTAAATAATGTTTTATTGAAACATGGCCATGGGCTGCTTGTGGTTGCTCAAACTATAATGGCAATGTTGAGTAATGAAGTCCATAAGATCTGCAAACCTCAAACATTTATTTTACTATATAGCCCTCTACAGAGAAACTTAACCAACCCTAGACTTGACTATTCCTATTGGTTTTGGCTTATGATTCTATACAGCACAGGCAAACTCTACAAAAGCCTACTTGGTGTGTTTCTTGCCCTGTTTATTTAGACACTGCCTTATTCCTGGAAAGAGTCAATTGGTCTCACAAAAAATGTATGGAGCACAGAACTGTGTACATGTAAATTTTAAATAGAAGAGTTGAGGAAGACAAGGCAAAGGGAAGGTGAGAGAAGAGGTGAGAAGAGGCCAGGGAAGATGTGAATACTCAGAGGGCAAACCTGAGATGCTCTGCATCTGGCAGAAAGAGACACACAATCTCTTTCCCATTTTAAGTGTTCATTGTATGTTTCCTGGGAAAACCACAACAATCCCTAATGTAAAAAACGATTTTTCCCATAAGTCTATGCATAAAGAGGATAACATGAGATACAGAGAACAAAGTCCTCAATATTGCCCAAACAATTGGGAGAAATCCTGATGACATTTACTGCTATATTGAAATTTCCCCCAAGTGTAAGCCAACTCCAAATCCCAAAGTGGAATTTATCAGTAATTCTTCCTGTACTTTCCAAAGTTTTTTTTTTTAAAAAGCAAACATGTACTATCTTTATAATCAGAAAATAAACAGTTTTTTTAATTAAGAAAAAAGATGAGGGAAGCAGTAATCCTTGACAGCCTGGTGTTCATTTTCATATAGATCCCTTTACCATGTGTTTCAGGAGAAGTCTTGCTGTTTCGGGGTAGCCGAGCCTGGGTGCTGGGGTTGAGGGGCAGGCAGCAAAGACAGGCTATTCTGAGACCTGGAGCCGTGGGGTCAGGGAAATTTTTATCACATTGATGATGAGGCTCTAATGCTAACTACAAAAAGCACTGGTGTATGGTGATGACCATTTGTCATTTCTTAATTGAGCTCTACATCTTCTTATCTGGTTTATCTGTATCAATAATTCACACCCTGGATCTCTGTTGCTCACTGCCTTATGCCCAGTACCTTGAACAGTGCCAGGTACAGGTAAGAAATAGCATTTATTGATAGCTGCATGTATCTGAGAGATCCTACCCTTGACAAATCCTTCCCTAGCTGGGCAGTACCCACAATGTTTCAGCTTCAAGATTCTCACCTGTGACAATTAGACAGGTGAGAAAGGGGCCCAGATGCGGAGGCCAAACTCCTGAGTGTACGTCAAGGAAAACAAATTAAAAATTGAAAAGGGAAACTGAACAGCCGGCTGTCTAGTCTTGCTTTGGTCTCATTGTTGCAGGGATAAACATTTGGACGGCTCAAGACAAACACAGCTTTGGGTTCTGAACAGGCAGAGTTGCTTTCTCTTGTGTGCTGCTGCTTCAGTGTGAAATCTGTTCTTTGTTCAGAGCGAGGACCTTCCTGCTCTTAAATGAGAGAGGCCTGTTCCCTAGGTACCACCTGGAGCTCTGAGAGGCCTGCTCTCTGTACAGCAGGACCTGCTCTGTTCTGATTGGCCCAGCAGGCAGGGCAGGATTTTCTCCAAGGAGACCTTCAGAGAGCAGCTGACACCTTGGGCAGTCCCAGGCAAGAAGGCCTGGGCAAACGTGCTTCCACATGCAAATGTTAAGAGAATCGGGTCACGCAGCCTCAGGACCTGATTGGCTCAAAGATGGTAATGTCAAAATGTCACAGCCAAAGTGACAGCTGGCAATGGCTTAGAAAAGAAAAGGCATTATCTTTGAGAAGTAGTGACACAGAAGGAGCACTAGATTGGGAGTCCAGAAGCCTGCGGGTACTAGCCTGGCTCTGTCACTCAAAGCAGTATATTTTTAGGCAAGTCATTGCCCTTCCTGTGCCTCGATTTTTCTCAACTGTAAAACAGAGATGGATTCATGAATAAAACATTTCCTTGTAATGAACCCCTCCAACACAACAGCAATATAGGAGACCTGGAATGAATTCAACACGGTCCTTGCCCTTCAAACTGATCATAACGTGCAGGGCCTAGCACAGTGCCTGGCTCGTGGGAGGCTCTAGGAAATGTGATTGCCAGTAGGAGTATCAAGTGGCTGTGGTTGTGCTTGGCCTGATGTGCGCTGTTTCCTCAATGTCACCCACATCTACTATTGCATCCTCTGCTTGGTGTTAGTCCAGGCCGTGCCTCACCAGGACCACAGCAGCAACCCTCTCTGGTATGATCCCTGGGACAGTAACTCAGTACCCTAACTTGTCCTAGGACCTCCAAGCTACTGCCTCACCCACTGGGTCTCCACTTGGTCTCTAGCTCTCTCTGAACAACAACCAGTCACGGCACCCCTCCCTCAAAATATCTTTGTCCTACCAACTTCTTCAGCTCTCGCCTTTAAAGCCCCAACAAGCCGTCTCCAGTACACCTCCTCAGTCTGCAGCCCTGGGCCCCATGGAGCATACTCTATTCCCTCAGTGCACCAGGCTCCTTCTCTGTTCCTGCTTCTGCTCCTTTGGAAGGGAAGGGTTTCCTCTCCTTTCACTTTTAAGATCCTAACTCACACTTCAAAGCTCAGCTCAAATGCTTCGGTCTTATTAGGTATTCTTCACAAATTCTGGCCAACCAAGTTCGTTTTTGTTTTTAAGCTTGAGGATGTTTTTGTTTTTGATATCTTCCCTACCATAAAGCATGTGCTCAGTTCATCTTGAAATGAAAGTCTCATTTCAAAGGCTTTCCTCCCTGGGAAGCCCTATGAAGGCTTTTTGATCCTCCCTACTTTCCCCTACACACACTACACACATGTCTACGCACACAATGTTTGTACTCATAGGATCTATCCTCCATCCATTCCTTCAGTAGCCTCCATATGTAGTGCAATAGAATCAGGATCATTCCCTGTTTTTCATAGAACTGAGAAAAAAAAAAATACTTGGCCCAGAACTGGTGCTCAGTAAGTCTTGGCAGATGCTGATGAAGATAATTAGAACTGTCCATAATGGCCACATGGAAGAAACAAATGTCACATTTGTGCAACCAAACTGTCTGCTGCTTTTCACTGACCATCACCACCATGCATGTAGAATGCACTGCACTGCCTCCGTATTGTCCCATGTGAACACCCAGGCCCAGAGGTCAACCTCTTTAAGTTTCCAATGCAGAACCCACTCACAAACAAGCACGAAAAAGCAATACTTTATTGAAGAGTCAGGAGGAGAGACAGACTTGTGGTTACACAGCACAACCAACAGCAAGGAACCTCCAAGGCCTCATTAGACGCAGTCTTTCCTGAGTCACACGGGCTCAGATTGTCCCCCTCTCTGCCTTCCTCCAGGCAGTAAATGACCTCACCACTTCTCCCTCCTCCTCCAAAACCCCAACTTTAAAATTTTCCTCTTTCCATGTTGCCATCAGTTGACATCAGTCTCACCTCCATAACCATATTCTGGGAGACAGCTCCCATTAGGACCCTCAGCGAACAGAACCTGTCCTCCTAGAAGGCTGTGCAGCTGACACCTTTGATTATCAAGCACTGCATCCAGTGTCTTGCTCCTTCCCCCAGCAGTTTGTGAGACATTTATCCCAAACATAACATTGAGTTCTTCCCAAGAAGGATTCTGATAAGTGACATTTTTGTCATCTCCCTCCATCTACAATCACCTCCTCACTGAGTTTCTGCCATGAAACTGGAGGTAATAACATCTATTTTCTTGTGTCCCTGTCTGATCTTTGAGCCAAATGACTCTTGACTGAGCCTTGGCTCCAGGCCAGGACAGGCCACCCAAACAAAACAGCTTCCAGAATCACAACGAGAAATCACTCTGAATGCAACATCCTCTGAAAGGATACTCCTGACTCAGAGCAGACCCAAGAAAGCCCAAGGACAGGGTTACTGCAGGGACACAAGCCTGGTTAGGGTGACCAATTCATCCCTGACTGCCCAGGACTTTCCCAGTTTTTGCAGTGAAAGATTAATGTCCCATATACCCCTCAGTCCCAGGCAAACTGGGATGGTTGGTCACTCTAGGCCTGTCCTACTCATGATCCTAGACAAAAGACAGAGACTCATGAAGCCAGTCAGGGAAGCTAAGCTTCATGTAAGCAGACCAGAGAGATGCTGGAAATGCACAGAGAAGGGGCATATGAGCCCTAGTTGCAGATGAGCCAGGACTCTACCTCATCAGAAAAAGGCCCATGAGCATGCTCTAAGTACAAGGACCAGACAACCTCAGGTGGGCTGTGGATGAGTTTCACCACCAGCATGACTGAGGATTTCCACCATGGACAGAGCCAGCTCACACAGTGCAGGAGAGTAGGAAACCGCCCCAGGAAGGGTTCTCTATGAGGCCGCCAGAGGACAACGGTAAAATCTACTGAAGGCCACCAAACACGTACACGCGTGCACAAACACACCCAGAACTCCCTGAATCCCTGCATTTAAGGCTGTTCCATAGGTTCTGGTATATGTTTCCTTGACCCTCTTCTCCTCTTCAAGATGGTGTGTGTGTGTGTGTGTGTGTGTGTGTGTGTGTGTGTGTGTGTGTGTGTGTGCGTGCACATGCGCCTATCTTACTGGCCAAGGAAGTGTGCCACATTCTTCCAACAGACCCTCTCTGCCCAGGATGCTGGCCCACTCTCTGCAAATCCCTCCACAAACCACTAGTGTAGATGTGCACAAAGAACTCAGCCTCTCCTCCGTGAACACGCAGGAGCACTCACAGCTCACCCCCACCTCCCACTAGCCAAAGGCCTGGAGCACACCCCAGGAACATCACCACTCATAAACAGAGCCATCCTGGCCCAGACAGCATGGCCTCCTGGTGCGAGGAAAGGCTGGGGACTCACCAGGACTCTGCCAGTCAGTGTCTGGGCGGATATCATCACTCCCGCCCAGTCCTTCACGGAGGTCATCCAGCCGACCTCGGCGGCCACTGCCTCCTCTTTTTCATCCACTGGCTTGAGAGTGCCATCCGCCTGGCTTGAGCCATTGTTAATCTTCTGGGCCTCCTGGAAACAGAGAGAACAAGAGTTGAGATGTGGGGAACAGATGGATTTAAATAACATACCCTACCTATAAAGAATCAAAGCCCACAGGGATCCCCAGCTGAGGTGAGAACCGGCCTAAAGGTAGTGGGGCAGGGGAGAAGGGGTAGATTATGGCTGTGTTTGTTTGTTTAATCTTTCTTTAAAAAAGAATCTTTTCTCCATTTCCTCTTAAAATATCTTAGTGAAGGAAAAAAGGATGGTATTATTCTCTTCCCATCTTAGAGGGGGAAAAAAAGGCCAAAGCTCAGGAGGGAAAGCGATCTGTCTAGGGTCCCAGAATGCTCAGGGGAGGTATGGTTGGTATGCTGTGGTCTTGCCAGCCCAGCTTTCATGCTCCTTCTCACAGGAGCCTTCCCACTTTCCTTTAAGAAAATTTCCATCTCTTCATCTCAGCCTATGTGATTCAAAAGCCCTACACTGGCTCCAGCAATGGAAACTGGTCAGTCCATCCTACCCCTGGCAACAGCGATTGGGCCAGGGATGGTCACATGATCCATGCCAACTCAATAAGGCTTGAAGAACATTTGCTGGAAAGAACAGACAGTGTAATTTTTCTCTGAGAATGCAACCACCACAGAGAGAAGTAGAAGTGATCAAATACTGGTGTCATCATTTAAACACCTGGATCCACCTGTGCCTGAAATCCCTTTCAGCTACTAAATTCTCCTTTGTGGCTTAAAATGTGCTTGAGGAAACAAGGCTAACCTCATCAGATAACTGAGCCCCAAATGGGGCCCTAAATTGTATACCTTTGCACACAATGGGTGCGCTGCCTGGAATACTCTTCTCCCAGAGGCTCAAGACTAGCTCCCTCAACTCCTTCAAGTCTTTGCTCAAATATCACCTTCTCAATGAAGTCTTACTTAGCTACTCTTTTAAAATTGTAACTCTTTCCTTCCAACAACACTTTTTTTTGCTTTATTTTTCTCCACAGCACTTAAGAGCCCTAATACACTGTGTAATTTATTTATTTATCTTGTTGACCCTCTGCCTCCCCGACTTCTGTAGCCCTAGTGCCTAACAGAGTACCTGGCATAGAGTTAGTTCAATAAGCATAAATGATTGACTAGAAAGGGTCAAGAGTATCAGCCCTTCATCAGCTACAGAGCCTGGTCTTAGGATTGCCAAATAAAATACAGGACTCTCAGTTACATTTATAATTTTTTTTATTTTTTGAGATGAAATCTGACTCTGTCACTGTCACCCAGGCTAGAATGCAGTGGCATGATCATGGCTCACTGCAGCCTCAACTCCTGGGCTCAGGTGATCCTTCCACCTCAGCCTCCCAAGTAGCTAGGAATATAGGAGCAACACCATGTCTACTTATTTTTTTTTATTTTTTATTTTTGTAGAGATGAGGTCTCATCTCACTATGTTGCCCAAGCTGGTCTCAAACTCTTGGACTCAAGAAATCCTCCTGCCTCAGCCTCCCCAAGTGCTGAGATTACAGGTGTTCAGCCTGTCCGGTTACATTTAAACTTCAGATAAACAACAAATCATTTTTGTTGTATGTATCAAATGTATCAGTATGTCCCAAATACTGCCTGGAAGGTATTTATACTAAAAATGTACTTTTAACTGGACCCCTACTCAAATACCCACTGAGATTATTACTGCAGATGAAGGTTTTTTAAAAGATACCAGCAAGCTGGGCTCGGTGGCTTAGCCTGTAATCCCACGCCTTGGGAGGCTGAGGTGAGTGGATTGCCTGAGCCCGCGGGTTCGAGACCCGCCTGGGCAACTTGGCAAGACCTCATCTCTACAATAATCAAAAATTAGCTGGGCATGATAGTGTGCGCCTGTAGTTCCAGCTACTTGGAAGGCTGAGGTGGAAGGATCTCCAGAGCCCAGCAGGTCGAGGCTGTGGTGGCTGGGAGCGGCCACTGCACTCCAGTCTGGGCGACAGAGTGAGGCAACTCAAAAAAATAAAAAATAAATAAAAAATAAAAATAAAAGATGCCAGCAAATCATGTTCAGTATCTAAAACCCTAGAATTAATTTCCAAAGCAAAGCTGCACTTGGGATCACTGTGACTTGGAATAAGGGGGAAGAACCAAAGGCAGAGGTGCAAATGATTGTCTGCCATGCATGGGGGTGGGGTGGAGTGAGGCAGGAGGAGTGTGGGAGGCAGGTGGTGAGGGCACACTGGATGAGTCACCCTCCTGGGGACTTGGCCACAGCAGGCAGGAAGCTGCTCCTGATTCCAGCTTCTCTCCTTCGGGCCACCCCCGGCTCAGGAAGAGACCAGCAGCACCTGCAGTCACAGATGCTAATATTTTATGTCCAAGTGTGTTAAGTCCCATGGAGCTAGAACAATTCAAGAGGAGGCCTGGGAGGGGGAGGCTGCACAGTGGACGTATTTGGGGGCCACCTGCTGACATGTGTGGAACCTGCAGGCCAAGCCCCCTAGGCCAGTCTTAGTTAGGGGCTGTTAGGACTTGTCCTGGCCCCAGAGTCTCCGCCTTAAGAGACTCTGAACAGGCTCAGGAGGAATGAAGGCCCTGATTCAGGGTAGCCATTGTCACCAAAGGTATAGATTCAGGGTAAAAATCTAGCTCTCCCACTGCTATGGAACTTCCCCTGTAAGGTGGGGACAATACTGACTGTCCCACAAGCGGTGTCAGGATTAAACAGGGTCCAATGGCACAAAACACGAGTTTAGTCAGTTTGTCCCAGCACCTCCCACTTCTTGTGTCACCGACACTGTAAAGCAATGGTTCTCAAATTTGAGCAGGCATTAGGAGCATGCTGGTAGTGGGGAGGGGGGAGGTTAAAACACAGAGCACTGGGCCCACCCCAGAACCTGCATTTGTGCCAAGTTCCCAAGCAATGCCAATGCTCCTGGTCTGGGGACTCCACTTTGGGAACCATAGCTCCTGACCATTCTGATATAGCTTGGTGAACACTGTCCTTATCTGAAATGGGACATGGATCTGAACCCCCAGTTCTCTCCCGGCGTCTTCCTTCACCAGGGGCAGGACCACCTGCTTCTTTCAGAACTGGACAATGGTGGAGGGGTTGGGAAAGAGATAGGGGCAGGGAGAAGGCCCTCAGATCTAAGACTCTGGGTTTTCCTTTGGAGTCATGCCTCCTAGGATGTTTCTAAAGTGGTCCCTGGCCACCACGTGGGGCCCTGGAGAGCCAGCTTTCTGCTCCTGGACCTAGGGGCCCAGGCTTCACAGCCTCCTGGGGGACACTGAAGAAGAGAAATCAGCATGAGCAATGCTGGAGGTAGGGGGTCCCCTCCAGTCACAGTGGTTTAATGCATCAGTAATTCACAGCCCAAGAGGTATAAGGCAGATAATGCTATTTTGCCAGCCCTCTTACCTATTGTTTTACAAGGCATTCATTATTTTAATTACTTTATGATAGGCAAGGAAAAAGCACAGACTAAAGGGAGATAATGCCCTTGTTATTATTTGCTTACACTAGATGTTGTGCACTTAATTGTCATGTGTAGGAAGCAGGACTAAAGGAGTGGCTGGGGGCAGAGCTACACTAAGTTTGATGCTCCGGCCAGACGAGTCACCATGGATGCTGCATCTGGGAAAGAGGCCCTCTCTTCACCACTGACCGCCACCCCTCCTCCTGACCGCATGCTCCAGAGAAAAAGGAGCAGAGACCAGAAGGGTTCTGTGGTCTTACTGGGAACACACAGAGGGAGAGGATGGTAAGGGCAGAGCCCATCATCACAGTGATGGCCCCCACTGAACAAGCCAGAACTGGGTACCAGCAACTAAGAATTAAGTGTTTTCTGTGCTTTATCTTACTTAAACCTTGTAATACACCCAATAGGCAGGTGGAATTATCCCCATTTTACAGACAAGGTAACTGAGAGCAGCTATCTTTCAAAAGAAGGCACAAAACCCGAGTGCTCAGGCTGGGAGCAGAGGGCCCTCCTGGGCTGGGGTCTACTCCACCAACTACAAGCTGACTGCTATGGGGGTGTGGGTTGCTCATAAACCATTATGAGCCTCCCACCCATGAAGGTGGTGGGAAGTCTAAGCCTAGCACAGTGCCAGGCACACAGCAATTCCAGCTGCCCTGACGAAGCACCCACTGATGGGCCTGGGGCCTCCAAGGTATTCAGTTGAAGCGACGCCACTTCCATGGACTGGTGGCCCTGGAAGGAACACTGGCCCAGAGTCATCCAGACTTCAGTGTAGTGGCATGCTCACAGCTACCCCAGTGTCAACCTGCTGGGCTCAGGCTATCCTTCCACCTCAGCCTTCTAAGTAGCTGGAACTACAGGCTAATTTTTTTTATTTGTTGTAGAGATGTGGTCTCGTCAAGTTGCCCAGGCTGTTCTTGAACCTGTGGGCTCAGGCAATCCTCTCACTTTGGCCTCCCAAAGTGCTGGGATTACAGGCTTGAGCCACCGCACCCAGCCAAGTGTAGGTTCTAACAGCTGTTATCCTCCAACTAGGTGATGGGCTCTAGGAAGTAAGGTGCTCTGACTTCTAGTAGAGCTGTTCTATCAGGGCTCCTAGTAAGAGTTGTGACCCCCCCCCCACCCCCCAGAATAACTGGGACAGGAATTCCCACACAGTGTGGACCCTAGATCAAGTGACACCCTTCTGACTCGAAGCTCCATGAGATCAACCTTCCATTTTCAAGATGAGGAGACCAATGACCTGCCACCTAAGTCCCAGGACTCCACTCTTTCTCCTGTACCTCACAGGACACTGTGTTCCAAATGGCAAAGCTGGCATCCAGACACCCCTACATCTTCCACATCCTGTTGCAGAAGACTCAACCCCCTACAGGGAGGACTTCTGAGTAGGAGCAGATGGGGCCCCTGGACTCAGCCAGGAAGTCACTGTATGTGTGTGTTTAAGAGAGAAACCCCGTGAGCTGCAGGCACCAGTTACCCAGCCTCAGGAGGACAGGCCTCCAGATCTAATATGGAGGAAAAGACAGGAATATGGAGGGAGGAACAGGAAAAAAAATGAGACTTGGAGCCATGGTCTGGGGCACTGACCCAGAATGCCGAGACCTTGCAGGAGCCCTCCTCCTGACCCCGGCAGCTCCCTTAGAAAGGGGTTTGGCCTTTCTGTCTCCAACCCTAACCTCTTTTCCCACTGGAGTCTTGTATAAAGCAGGCCACAGCTGCCTTGCAGGGACAACAGTGACATCTAATCTCAGTGTCCACACCAGAGGGTGGGAGGGCTTCAGAGCGAGGTGGAAGGTATAGTAGGCTGGGGGACACTGGAGAGTAGAATGGCTGGCAGTCCCCTCCTGCCACCCACCCTACCAGGCAGCCTCTTCTCACGGGGTTGGGCCCCGTCACAAGGTCTCACTCCTTTTTTGCCTTTTCCCCATTTCTTTTAGGTGTGTTTTCCATAATGACTTTCTGTTGACATGGCCACTGAGAGTTCACCCCTCCTATGTCACCTGTGGCCAAGGGCCTGACTGGGCCCCATCACTGATGCTCAAGATAAAGACTACCCATCTGTTGGGCTTGGGTGTTTCCCTCTGAATCACAAGGTCAAAGACCAAAGCTTGAGAAGGGACCTCAGCAATTCCTTAGAATATTCCCCATACACGCACATACTGTATAGATGAGAAAACTGAGAGTCTGCAGGAGAAGACACAAGCCCAGTGACACCCAGCCTAGCCAGGTGACCACCAAGCCAAGACATAAACCCCAGTTGGCTCTATTTCCCTTACCTCTTGTTACCTCCCAGATATGATAATTGTACTAAATCTACCCCAAGTGACTCAGTCACCCCTGAGCAGTTCCCTCTGCGACCTGGACTTCAGGGTGTCCCTAGGGCTGGCAGAAACTTCCACTTGGCCTATACAGGGTTCAGAGGTGGGGCATGATAAGGACTAGCCCTGCTTATCTTCAAAGGGCCCAGCCTTTCTCAGCAGGGAGAGCAGTCCTGGACCAACAGGAGCACAACCCATTCTAATCCTAGGACCTCACAGCCCCTGACCCTGAGATCTGACTTCCCCTGTCTCTCGTCTTCCAGTACACTGGGAATTTCAGGTCACTGGTGTATAGGAAGAGCTCTGAGAATCAAAGGTTACTCCATCCAAGTCCAGCTTTCCTGGATGGCCTGGAGCAAGTCATTTCATTTCTCAAAGTCTCATGTTCTCTTCTGTGAACAGGGAGGAGTCCTGTTTTGTGTACCCATCTGATTCCTATAGGACCTGATCTGGTAACAGAGCACAGCCCTTTCCAAAGCAATCACTTCATAACAAGAGGGCAAGGCAGGTTCCTGTTCTCTGGTTCCAAGCAGGAAGAAGAAAAAATCCTGCACCATAGAGCCAGAGGCCTCACAGAACATAGAGCTCACCTCTCCGATCCCCACCCAGCTGCATCTTGCAGGGCAAGGCCCAGTTGTCCCTCTTGGACCCAAAAGAATGTCAGATTGCCAAGTCCTGCTAGGCAGCCTGCCACACTGGGCATGCCCTCCCCGTGAGGTGCGAGCTGCTGCCACACCTGGTCTGGCCCAGTCGGGTTCACTCACTCCCAGGCACCCTCCCACCAATACCTGCCAGGTTAAGCCAAGTGCCAAGGTCACTGCAGGCACCACACCTGCTGGGGAGTCAGCTGGGCCAGCCTCGAGAGGATCCAGAGCCCCCTCCCTGCTGCCTGCTGAGGGTCAACCTTGGAAGCTCCAAGCCTGTCTCAGGTTTAATTAAACTTCAGTTCTTTGGACACTGGCTCCTCATCCCGGAACTGGGAAATTGTTTGGGCAATGGCCATCTGGGAGGAAAAATAATCTTTTAAAAATGTAAGTGAGATCATGTCCCTGCTGTGCATGACACCCTCCTAGGCCTTCTCATCCCACTCAGAGGACAAGTGACAGTCTTCACATCCAATCTGCCCCACTCCTGCCTGTCATCCTACGAGTCTGCCACACTCGCTTCTCTCCAGCCACATCCGCCTCCTCATACTGCCAGAATGTCCCAGGCTGTTTGCACTGGCCTCTCTCTCTCTGTCCCACAAGTCCCCATGGTAGCTCTTTCATTTCCCTTGGGTCTTTGTTCAAATCCTCACCTTCTCGGCTAGCTCTTCCCTGACCACCACACTGGAAATCACCCCAGCACCTCCTGACTTCTCCCTAGCTGAGCTCTCTTCTTCTCCAGTGCAGTTGAACCACCATCCGACACCCCACTTAATTTAACTCATTTTGTTTATTGTCTGTAGGCTGCATGAGGAAAAGGATGTTTGTCTATTTTATTCAAGGCTGTATCTTCAACACTGAAACTTTGTGAGCTCACAGTAAGCACCTGACATATTGGTGGGAGGGAGGGAGGAAGGAAGGGTAGAAGAGAGGGAAGGAAGGAAGGACAGGTGAGAGGGAAGCAGAGAAGAAGGGGAGGAGGGAAGGAAGGGAGAAAAGAAGGGGAGGAGGGAAGGAAGGAAGGGAGGGTGGGAGAGAAGAAAGGAAGGGTAAGAGGAAGGGAAGGGAGGAAAGATGGGAGAGAGGAAGGAAGGGAAGGGTAGAAGGAAGAGAATGGAGGAAGGCTAGGAGAAAGAGTGGGAGGAAAAGATAGAAGGAAGGATAGGAGGGAGGGAAAGGAGGAAGGGTGGGAGGGAGGGAAGGAGGGAAAGGTAAGAGAGAGGGAGGGAAGAAAGTGTGGTGGGGAGAATAGGATAGAGGGAGGAGAGCTACAGCAAATGGACAATTATTGGCGTGCACAGTATCTAGAATAGACAATATTATGAATAGGTGGTAGTAAGGATAATATTGACTACTGTTTTTGAGCATGATCTCAGTAACTCTGTGAGGCTGGCACTAATGCCCTTTTTTTTTGAGTTGGAGTCTTACTCCATCACCCAGGCTGGAGTGCAGTGGCACACTCACATACACCCCAGCATCAACCTACTGGGCTCTGGCAATCCTTCTGCCTCAGCCTTTCAAGTAGCCAGAACTACAGGCGTGTGCTACCTTGCCCGGCTAATTTTTTTAAAAAATTTGTTGTAGAGACAAGGTTGCCCAGGCTGGTCTCGAACCCGCGGACTCAGGCAATCCACTCACCTGGGCCTCCCAAAGTCCTGGGATTACAGGCTGAGCCACCGAGCCCAGCCACTAATGCCCTCTTTTGACAGATGTGAGGTTAAGAAGCTGGCCCAGAAAAACACTGTTCAAATTTAAACCCAGCTGTCTGATGCCAAAAAGAGACAAGTACCTGTCCTCCCATCCTCTCAGGACAGTGTGAGGAGCAAATGGGATAATGACTAGGAGGGACATGGGAGGTGCAAAGTGCCCATGAAATATCTGTTGTCATGAAAAGCCCTCAATTCACTCCCACTTCTGGATACTGCAGGTACCACAGCAACCTTTCTTCAAGGTCCCTGTGCCTTGGGAGGGCAGTTACGTCAAGGACAGAGGAACACAGTCCTTCCTCTGCCAAGAACCAGCGTGGAACCATAAATCACCCTTCATGGAACTGAGCATCAAATCAGAAATGAAGGTGGCCAAGCTGACAGGCTGTGAGGCCCTCCTGCTGAGAACCAAGGCTCTCTATGCAGATGCCCCTGGAGGAGAAGATTGGGCTTCCTTCCTCACTACTCGCATCCTCAGAGGCCTTAGCAAGCTCTGCCAGGCAGGCCTGAGCACTTAGCTGCTACTGGACAGACACCAAGCTTTGCAGAGTCTGAGGTGCTTGGGTGGGAGATAGGGTCTGACAGGGAACTGGGGAGGCCAGGCTGGTGTGCCATCACCTCGCCT
Organism: Tarsius wallacei; assembly: GCA_963574415.1. NCBI lineage: Eukaryota > Metazoa > Chordata > Mammalia > Primates > Tarsiidae > Tarsius > Tarsius wallacei. The sequence goes on along the minus strand of CAUYQG010144809.1, from coordinate 24,119 downwards.
AACACCTCTGGGACCAGGGTAAGGGCCAAGGAGTTTCTCGCACCCCTGGAAGCTGGACCCTCTGACCAGGGCCCTGGTACCACGGGATCCTCCCAGTATGCTCAATCCCAGTGGGTTGGGGGAGAAGAAAGGAAGCTTCTGTCTGTCCTATCCTTGGGCTTCACAGCCTCACTTTGTCCTCAATTTTTCCCGGTCACCATCAAAAAGCCATGTCCCCTGAGCTTGCACTGATGGACTCTGCTCTGAGTTACTCATTTCTCTGCCTGTAACCCCACCCCCACCTCCCCCGACAGCTCTCTTGCCTTGCCCTGTCCCCTCACATCTGTCAAAACTGATCCAGGAGCCTCGCATGGACTGGGCACAAAGCCGAAGGATTCTTTCTCTACTGTAGAAGGATGGGGCAGGGTGAAGAGTTCTGGGCCAGAAATTGGGAAGCCCACATTGTCTCCCCAGTTCTGCCAGGAACAGGCTGTGTGTCCTGAGCTGGTTACTTAGCCTCTGTGAGCAGAGCTCCTATCTAGAAAAAGAGAGACAGCAGTGGGTTAAATCCACAGTTTTCTCTACCCTGGAGCATTCTATGAGGTGCCCTAGAGGGAATCCCAAGGGGGGCAGAGAAGGAAAGGCTCAGGCCCCCATGAAAATCAAAGCATCTCTGCACTGAGCAGTTTCACCTATTAAGGTTTTATGCTAGCCTGCGTTTGGGTGAATGGGTTTTCTGAGGAAAAAAGTTTGAATTCCCCTGAGTAAAAGTTCAGAGGCCCGTGTTAGCTTTTAAAACATGCTTTAGTTCATGACAATGACTACATCATCCTGTGGCTTGAACTTCGGCACCTTAAAAACCCATGTGGCTTCTAATCCCCCCACCCCGCCCCGCACCAAGGCCACTCCTGGTCTCTTTCCCTCAGGTTTTCCCCTGAATGCTGGGGGAAGGGTCTTCTAGTGCCCCCCCAACCTTTTTGCCCTCCCCCCCAACAAACAGATAAGAAGAAGATCTACCCAGCAGCCTCCTTCCTCTCCTGGGTGGGTGGCCCAGTCGTGGACATTCTCCCAGGTACCAATAATCCTGCATATTAGGGGATTAGGCAGATTACCTAAAGCAGCTCAAGCAAATCAAGCATAAAGTGGGCACCACCAGCTGGGATTCTCGTGGTAAGCGTGTCTGCAAAGGGAGAGGAAGAAGGAGGTGGTCACTCTGGGACTCAGGGGCCAGAGAAGTAGGACAGCAAAGGACCGAGGTCCCTCCCAGAGCTGGTGTGAAGGATGGCAGAGTCTGTTTCTAACCTTGAGGAGTTCTGTGGTCCAACTTCTCCTTGGCTGCCTATGCTTCTCCCCATTTGACCCCTGGTGAACCTGCACCAGCAGGGTTAAGATTTTGTATCAGATGAATTCATCCAGCAGCTACTAATCAGCTACACTTTCGGGGAAGGGGACACACTGTCCATGGATCAGGTCATAGGAGGCTAAAAAGATGCTGGGACAAAACCTATTGCCTTAGGCTGCTAGAAAGCCCTGTGAGTTTATGGGGTATCTCCACTGGACCTAAGATGCTCCGTCATCACTGGCTTTTCCAGTTATGGCTTTCTGGGAGCATCCTCCAGATTCTCACTCAGAAGTGCCCCTGTGCTGGGTATGAACAACTGCTCCTTGGAAGTCTTCATGGTAGAAAAAGGTGACAGTGGGAAAAAAACTAGGTGACCTTTAACAGTTCCTTACCATCTTGTGCCTCAGGTATCCTGGTCTCAAATGTGAAGGGGCTGTGTAAATGTTCTCAAGGTCTGTCTAGTTCTGAAGCCACCTGATCTGGGGACCTGGATTATAAGTTTCCCGCTTTGGACGCATGTATCTCAGTTCTGTGTCCCTGGACAAGTCAATAAGGCATTATTTCCTTCACCTGGGAAATGCTGGGCAGAACAGGGTTCCTTTCTGGCTCTTCTTAGAGTCAGATTCTAAGCTGTCCTCCTGTCCCCTAAGGACCAAGGGGATCAACTGACCCTCAGGAGATCCTTGGCTCCCTCTTGCAGCTACAAGCCATATTTTCTACTTGGTGGTTTTACACCAACACGTTTTATTCTTACAACAAGCCTGCAAGGTAGAAACTTTATGAGGCTTACTTTTTCTATTCCATGATGCCTTGGGATAGGCCCAATGTACAAAAAAAGAGAAAGGCTGTTTATTACTACTACTGAAACAGCCATCTTGTGCCCTATGACTTCTTTTTAATTTTTTAAATAAATGTATTATTACTATTATTATTGTTATTATTGTTATTATTACTATTATTATTATTATCTTGCTATATTGCCCAGGCTGGTCTCGAACTCTTAGCCTCAAGCAATCCTCCCACCTTGGACTCCCAAAGCTCTGGAATTACAGGCATGAGCAACCACACCTGGCCCATCCCTATGGCGTCTACATAAAAAAATTCTGTAGTGCAGACATCTTAATTCAATTATAATCAGCTATGTATAAATATGGAGTTGAAGAAATGGCCTAGGAGAAGAGGTTCCAACCTGGGAATAGAATGACCCATTAGACATTAGAGACATCAGATATATTCTCAAATGGTCACATTTGCTGCTTAAAATTAGTAAGTCAACCTCCAAACTTTCAGGGTTAATGCACATATCTTGGCCAACACACTACATTTGTAAAATAATGACCTCCTTCTCCTTCAATTAGCTTAATAAAATGGGAAAATATAAGTGACGGTCCATAGTTCACTACTGGGGCCACAGAGACTTCGAATTGGATTAGAGGAGAGCTCAGCTAAGACTCTTTGGCCAGGGTGATCCTGGTTAGGTCCAAGACAGCCTGCTCAACTGCAGAGACTTGGAGACTGAGCTGCCAGTCTGCAGGGCAGCCCATCCTGCCTAAGAAGAAGTGCAAGGACTGCTCAGACAAGGAAACCATGGCAGGGGCCCAGTTGGAAGACAAAAAATCGCATTTGTTTCCAGTCAAGACAGACTGAGATATGGATCACAGAGACCCAAAGGAAATCCCAAATCCCTATGTTTTTAAAAGAAGGCAGAAATCTTCATGCCAGGGCCAAGCTAACTTTTAGGAGAAGGGGGTCCATCACCATTCTGTGGATCAGGAGGAGGGTTTGGCCCATAAGGGACGTCCCAAAGGCTCCTCAGGTTGGTTCACAGATGCTCTGGTTCCTTGGGTCCCACATGGCCATGGAGCAATGCTGCTCCAGGACAAAGCCTGAAATGGAAAGCCCAGCACAGTGCACTGCGCATGTCAGAGAAAGACAACTGATGTGCCTCTATCGGGAAGAGCTGTCCTTTTCTTTGACATGTCGTCACTCCTTTGTTGGGTATTAATATGCCCTTTCTATGAAATGACAAAGATGATGGATCTGGCATTTGACAGTTTCTTTCTTCTGTCAAAATAAAAAGCTGGCAGCCCTGTGATATTCACTCTGTTTCAAGTTTAATTGAGTAACGCATAAAAAGTCTAGGAACCACTCTCCTAGTCCAAATTCTTCCTTCTATAGGTGGGAAAATGAAGGCCCTGAGACGTCATGCTCATAATGGCCAGGTTTCCCTATATGGAGCCCAGGGTGTGTCTGTCATACCAGCCACGGATGGTATTGGGGCCAGAAAAGGTAGGGCCCGAGGGACAGAGACATGATCTCTCAAGACTTTGACAGCCCAGCTAGCGCTGGTTCAGAAAGCAGGGGGAAAGGCAATGCATCCATTTCCAGAGTTCAGGGACATACCAATGGCCCATCATTCTGGACACCTGATGTTCTCACTACTACTACCACAGGAAATACACAGAACTAAAACAACCTCCTTGGAAGTACTGCAATTGATGCCATGGCCTCAAGTCATCATTCAGGGGACAACCAGAGAGAAAGTATTCACTAGAAGATAGCAGGTAGGATGAACTGTTGTGGTTAATAATCCCCTCCAAGTCAACAGACAGAAGCATGTTGGAGTAAAAAAGATGAGTAGCCCGTGAGCCATCTAAGCCACAGTCCAGTGGCCCAAATGAACCCTAACACTCTCATCCCTCAGCCTGCGGCGCTTGGCTTCCTAGCAGCTACCACTGCCCTCATCACATGTGTGTGCTTATCCTCTGGCCATCGCCACTAGAGTGTAGTTTCTGTGAGGACAAGGACTGTGCCCCACATGCTTACTCCTCATCCTTAGAGCCTGGACAGTGCCTGGCACACAGTGGACACTTCACAGTGTGTCGAAAGAAGGACTGAACCCATCCTGTTTTTTGTTCTGTTCTGCTTTGTTTTTCACTCTTTGCTCATATTTTGTGGAATCTCAAAATTCTGCCAAGTCCACACTACCCAAAGCACAGAACTCACTCAGGCCTGCCTGCTGCCCTCCCGGCTTCTCGCTGACCTCGTCTCCCATCTGACTTCTCAGATGTGACTTGGTCCTCCTGCCCTCCACACTGTAGTGCTGCCGCTCCCACTCCTGGGATGCCCACTCCATTGCTCCCCACTCATCTTCATACTCTCTGATCAGGTCCCAGGGGTCCAGTGAAGTGCCCTCCTACTGTATCCCCTCCAATGCTCTCCCGGTCCTATACCTCCAGTGCCTGAATCTGATCCCCTAACTCAACACGAGACAGGCCAGGTTGCAAGTGTTAATTGTCTTTTGATCCATGCATGGCATATCACTCCAATTAGCCTGGAAGTTCCTTGAAGGCGAGGTCTATATATTTTTAACACCCAAAGTATTTGGCATCCAGCAAAGTGATGAATAGATACGTACTGATGGAGTAAATTAAAAGTCTGCTCAGTGGGCACTGAAAAAGCAAGTGCTTTCCCAGGCATCACTGACATCCGGTTTTTAAACCAGGCCAGTTTTCCATGACTCGAAGCTCAAACCTGAGACTGGCTCCTAACTGCTGCTCCTTGGTGCAGCCACATTTTCAAATACAAACACCAAATCCCAGACGAGATCAGATGTCATGGGGCTTCTGAGAGGCACATGCCTCACCAGGCACGTCAGTCAAAAGAAAGACGAATGTTCTTGTTTACAAAAAGATCTGTCCCATTCCAGGAAAATTTCTACCGTGATTTAGGACCTAATCCAGTCTGCGACTATAGACCTCAGTGACTGAACATCTTCCTGCCTCTTCCATTTGCTGAACTCGGATGGGGTTTGGCTTCAGGTCAAAAGAGTTGTTGCAATTAGGTCATCAGACTGCCTTTTCCAACATGTGACATGACCCCCATTCATGAAACCAAGGCCCAGCAAGACAGACAGACCTTGGGAGGCTGAAAGATGACCGGATAGTCAGGCATGGAAAGGCGGTCAGGACCCACTGCTCCCAGCACGGCCCAATACGAGGGCCCAGGCTCAGACGTCTGATGCTTGCTCCCTGGGGCTGCTCAGCTCCCTCTGCCTCTGCCCCCGCCCCTCCAGAAGACTTGGCTGGGTTCCAAAATCTCAGCATCTGTGCCCATGGGTTCCCACATACCTTAGTTTTGGACCTTGGTTTCCAACACAGCAGCTAAACACAGGAGACTCTGCACTAGCTGCTAATGTAAAATAAAAACAATAATTCAACAGTCAAGGGAAAGGAGAAGGGACTTCTATTTTCCAGTGGATTCAAAGGACTCCTTCTCCTTTTCCTTCTCGATCCCTGATGGGAATTAGGAATGGCTAGCACCCAGCCCTGCAAAGCCTCAGCTCTCTACTTGGCTCTCCTGGGCCCATCAATCTCCTGCCCGGGGCCTGGGACCCCTCCAGCCTTGGACGTCGGGAGATGCTCGGCAGCTGTGAGAACCTTCTTTCTCAAGGAAGATTTTTCCAAAATTATATCAGGTTTCCTTCTACCCCAGCTTGTCAGTGGGGGACTCTTTTGCCTAACATGGTTGAGGAATGTCTTAGAAACTGGTGTGATTCAGTCTGGCTTCAGATGAGGTTTTCCACCCAGACAGAGCTCACCGAGTGTCTGGAAGTGTCGACTCCCTACACCCAGGGTCACCCACGCCCTTTCCCCGTCTCCAGACCTCAGTGAGGAGGGCACCCTTGACAAAGGGGCAGGTCCAGCTCTCCGATGAAGTCAGACAGAGCAAATGAGCCAAGAGGAAGCCGAAAGGTCTTGCCACACACTTGCCTACACAGGGACCTCCTTCCCTGCCATGTCCCCTCTTCTCCCTAATTTTCTGAATTGCTGAAACTATTTGCCATGCATACAGTATTAGTCACTTAAGAGCTACTGGTGGAAGCTACCCAGCAACTGAAATCTTGAAAGGTACACCATTCTCTCAGAGGAGAGGGTCAAACCTTTCAGACTCCTCTGCTGGAGGGCATTTCTCCCCTCATTCCTGCTCAGCCTGACCTCCTTCTACAAATACGGACTCTAATCAGAGGGAGACCCAAGGTAAGGGTTAGAAAATGCAGTTTGCAGAAATGTCTGTAACCCGAATGCCAAGTTCACTCATGAGTTATGAATAAGCTGTTGTTTGCTCTGCCACACTCTCACTTAAGGGCTCGTCAAGTCCCTTGGACAAAGGAAAACAATCTCTCTCTGTGTGCTCAGTTTGCCTCACTGTAGTGGGGCTGCACCAGGTGGACACTGGGAAAAAAGTAACACAAGAGAAGAAGCTTCTTTAACATCTCAGAAATCTCATATTATGAGGACCTGCCAACTGCTAGGAGAGAAGAGCCCCGCAGGGCAAGGGCCCCTGTCTGAGTGTCATGGGAATCACCTAAGCTGGCATCTTGGGAGCCCATGTTTCCATAACAACCACCAGTCCAGCCCACAGCACTTAGAGAGATAGAGAGGACCTTCTTTGTGTGGGCAACTCTGGAAGAAAGGTCAGATTGTTGTCTGAACTCTCTGTTTTTCTTCTCCTTTTGCAGCTGTTTTTCTGACTAGAAGTCGGGCAGAGATCGTTGTTACTAAGATTCCTTAGACTTGAGACATCAAAGGTGAGATGCCAGCCAAGGGCAAAGGACAGAAGGGGAAGCTTCTGAGGGTACCACCAATATTTTATTTCTTGACTCAGTGGTAGTGACACAGATTTTCTCATAATTATTCACTATTTTTTACTTTTGAATTATATATTTTTGTATGCCTGTTTCATTTTACTGTTTTTTAAAAAGTTTTAAAAAATATTAATCGGCCAGGCTGCTCTTAAGAGACCCATCAACATTGCCAGCATTTATTAGGTATCTTCTGGCACAGAAAACTCAGGCTGTAAATAACCCTGTGTCATAGCCCTGTACAGTCGCATCAAGAATCAGAAAGCCTCAGTAAAAGTCATTGGTCCCAGTGGCCAAAACTCCAGTCAGAAGGGTCAGAAGCAATTAAAAGCAGTCATAGGATCGATGGGCTAGAAACCCCAGAGGACTTATTGATACAACAGTTGCTGTTGTCCCAGCTTAAGGGCTGTGCCTATAAACAAGGTTACGGAGATGGAATGTGATTCACAGTTTGTACCTGCCTCAGGAGGTCATGAAATGAGGCAGGGAGGGCCTTGGCCATCAGAGAAAGAGAGTCCTCTACTGCCCTGCTGAGTCCCAACATAGCCTGCATTAAAGAGTCGGGAACATGAAGGCATCAGAAGTCTGAATTGAGTTTCCAAACCTGGTTGGGAGCCCCAGCACTAGCTCTCTGCCCTCCATAAGCCTCCATTGATCACTCATGCCAGCCACCAGGTTCCCCAGCCCCTCTGCACCCACCACAGGCTGTCACAAGCCTGTCATTTTGCTCATGTGGATTAATTACCATTCTCCTCCTTTCTAAATTCTACACATTTTTCAACATGAAGTGCAAAAGCTGCCTCTGCCATGAAGCCCCTCCAGATCTCTTAATTAGAATTCACATCTCCCAGTGGTGTTTGCATGACACTTCCTCTCTATACCCTCAGAATATCACTTGTCCCTCTGGTTATCAGTCCTTATTATATTCAAGTCCTGTGGCTGCATCCATCAGTCTCCCAGTGGCTGCATCCATCAGTCTTCTAGCTAAGAACCTAAGGTCAGGAACTGGGGCTTATTTAGTCTTATATTTCAAGTGTATAGCCCAGGGCCTCATGGATTTGTAGTAGGTGTACAAAAAGCAACCAGTGTTTCTTAGTAAATCAGGGTCCAAGAGCACAAAACCAACAACTCAGAAAAGAGGTTCTATAGGCTGTCAAGGAGCACAAAGAGCCCAGAAGGAGGGAGAGCAAGCTTTGCAGAGAGTGTTTGCATCTCTAGTCCATCCACTTTCTCTCCATCCCACCTTCTCTGCCCTGGTTGGCTGCTAATCTCCATAACGATTTGCACCAGGTTCTGGTTCCCATACTCATTCTCATTGAAGCCAGAGAGACCCTATAAGGGTTAGATCAATCATATCACTTCTGTGCTTAAAGTCTTCAAGGGCAGCCAATTGCTCTTAAGGTAAAGTCAAAACCCCTAGCAAGGCCTTCAAAGTTGCCCTGGCATATCTGACCTTTGCTGGGCATCTGACCATATATTAGACTTCTCTTGGCCTTACCTTCCTTAATCTCTGGCTATATTGGGCTTTCTTCTATTGCTTCAATGAGTGGTCCTCCTTTTTAACTCAGGGATCTGCATGCACTATGTTTCCTTGGCCTGTAAACACCTTCTCCACCTAGCCATATTCCAGACTTTCCACTCAGCCTTAAGGTCTTTCTCCAGAAAGCCTTTCCCACTCCCCACCACCACCATCACCATTAGTCAATAAAACCTTCCAGTGATCTCTGCATTGTTCCTTTGTAGCACTCAAGGAATTTGCAAATGTTTGTTCACTTCCTCTTTTCTTCACTAGACCAGGGATTGGCAAAGTGTTTCTATAAAGGGCCAGAGAGTAACTATTTCAGGTTCTGTATGCCGTATGGTCTCTGTTGCAACTATTCAACTCTGTCATTGTGGGGCAAAAGTGGCCACAGACAATATGTAAACAAACGAACGTGGTTATGTTCCAGTGAAATTTTATTTGGAGACACGAAAATCTGAATTTCCTATCACGTTCATGTTTGGTGAAGTAGTCTTCATTTAAAAATTTTGTTCAACTACATTTGACACCTAAAAATGTAAAAGCCATTCTTAGCTCATGGGCCATACAAAAACAGATGGCACACCAGACTTGGCCCATAGCCTGTTGCTTGCCAGCTCCTACACTAGACTGTACGTTTCCTAGAGACAGAAACTACATCTTGTTCACTGATGTATCCCCCCCCAGCACAGCACCTGGTTCTTACAAGGTGATTCATAACAATTAACTGACTGCCTTAATGTGTGGATTAGAGCAGTGTTTCCCAATGTGTGCTCCACAGAACACCAGTCCAATGGGGTACTCCACACAAAAAGGACAACTCCCTTATCAATAAAGTTTTGGAAACACGATAGTTCCTCTTCTATGAAGTATTCAATGCTCAGTGCACAAAACATATCAAAAGCTCAGAGTCATCCTTCAGTTAAGGAACTTGTTTGGCTTGGACCAGTAACAGTGCTGCCCAAGTTCATTTGACCAAATAACTTTCTACTTTAACCCAAAACACCTACCAGTATCCAAAGGCAAACCCATCAGAAAGTGCTGCAGTGAGGATAGAAGGCAGGAACGCGGAGGAATAACTCTCAAACTTTAGTGTGTACCAGAATCACCTGGAAGGCTTAACTTAGAGACTTCTGGGCCCCACCTCAGAGTTTCTGATTCAGTGAATCCGAGATGGGACCTAAGAATGTACATTCTTAACAGGTTCCTGGCTGATGGTAATGTCACTGGCTGGCCTTGGGATCCCATTTTGAGAAAAATGGAACTGAGTGGGGGAAATGCCTTCAAGGCTTAAGGCAGTCTGCTTGGATTTCCTCCTCCTTCCAAGGATTTGATTATCCTCCTCCTCACACCAGTAGAAGAAGCCCTGATCCATCTTTCTAGCACCTGGCACTTTTAATAGATTGAGGTATGTTCCTCAAAATATATGTTTCAGTCCTAAACCCCAGTACCTGTGAATGTAAACCTTAATAGAAATAAGGTCTTTGCAGTTGTCATCAAGTTAAAATAAGGTCCGATTGGAATAGGGTGAGCTCCAAGTCCAATATGTCCAGTATTCTAATAGGGAGGAGGAGAATGCCCTATGACCACAGCAGCAGAGACCAGAGTGGTGGCTGCAAGTTAAGGAACGCCAAGAATTGCCAGCCACCACAAGAAGCACGGAAGAGGCAAGGAAGGAGAACCCTCTGCAGGTTTCAGAGAGAGCATGACACTGCTGACACCTTCATTTCAGACTTCTAATCTCCTGAACTGTGAGACAATACATCTCTGTTGCTTTTAAGCACTCACCTCATCCCCCTCAGCCTGTAGCACTTTGTTGTGGCAGCCCTAGGAAATGTACTCATGTGATAACAGATAAGCTCTGGCCAAGGCTGTGTCGTTGCCAGGTGTCCATGTGTGAGCTTCAAGGAAGCAAGGGCTTCAGCTATTTGATCCTCTTGTCATCACTGCTAGCTGGTGTATGTTGGAGCTGGGGTCTCTCTTGGGAAAATGGATTATCTAATTAATGTGATCTCTTGTTGGATTTGTGCCTTTGGGCTGGTCTTTGCAAAAAGTGCACAATTATTTTTTAGTCTAAAAAAAGTCAATAAATAAGATTGGGAGACTTGGCTTTTCCCTATCTTGGGCTCTACTGGTCCCATTTCTCACTGGGAGACACTCACAGGGGGTTTCTCAGTGACAAAGAAATCATTTCTTCTCCTCTGGGTCTGAGCTATAAATGCCTTCTGTAATCAACATAAAAATGGCTAAGCAGTATTTTCACAGTCTGAACACCCTGGTTTTAGTCATAAATTATACCCCACTCCTTCTGAAAAAATAAAGGGTATAATTTTTTTTTCTCAAAAGAGACTCGGTCAGACATAGTTATGTGCCTGATACCTCAGGAAGGAGCCAAAAAGAGAACGTGGACACAGTTTGTCACTGTTGGTGGAGAGGAAAGGGACAACAAGGAGTGGGGACAATGTATCCTCAAGCCATGAGGCCACAGAATGAAAAGTCAGAACAAGTGAATGCCTTCCATGCCTTTCCAGTCCATGCCATCCCAGAGCTGCCAGCTCCCATGGAGTCAGCACAAACTTGGAAAACTCCAGATGTTTTACAGGTATGCCAAAGCCATGCTTTCAACTACAGCAGATCATGAGACTTTTGGGATGTCCACCCCAAGGTCCTTGAAAAATGAGAGAAGGGTCGGAGTCTTCAAGATGGAGGGACTCCCTGAAAGTTAAGCATCCTTTCCTTTATCCTTCCCAAGGCCAGCATTTAATGTCAAATGGCTAGCTGATCCGCAAACAACATGTTAGTCTTTGGCCAGGAGGTGAACTCTTGAAACACTAACATCTCAGCCTTTGACTACAGAGTCAAGTATTCAGCTAGTTAGGGGCATGGGACAAGTTTTTGAAGTCAGAAAATCCTGGGTTTGCAGATCAGCCTTGTTTTTTTGGTTTTGTATCAAAATCTAGTTTGCTATGAAAACTAGGGCAGGCTAGTAAACCCTTTGAAACCTCAGGTTTCTGAGCTATCATGTAGGAATAATTATAAATGCTTTGCAGTAGGTTTTTGAGGATTTTGAGAGATGTTGGTTGTTTTTGGCACTTTACTTCTTATACAGCACTATGTGCAAAGGATGAATCTAAGTAATGCACATGCACTAACCTTTTCCATCCTTGCAACTATTTCTAACATCTCTCCATATAGAGAATGGGGGCTCAGAGGCTCAGAGAGGTCAAGATACCTTATCTACAGTCATACAGTCAGTAAGTGGTTGGCTCTGAAGTCTGCGATCTTACCACCGGGACTGCTACATGCCCACAGGGCTCTGAAGTCTGCGATCTTACCACAGGGACTGCTACATGCCCATGTCTGGGGCTAGGACTCAAGACCTATATGCATTCATTCATTCATTCATTCAACAGCAATTCGCCTATGCATCTCTTGGAGAGAAGTGCTCAGAGCAGGTTCTCAGACAATAAAATACAGCCTCTCCCTCCAGGAGCTGAAGACTTATCAGGGTAAAGGGACAAGTGGCCCAAATCAAATAAAGGTAGAATATGACACCATAGAGAAAGACAGAGTATGACAGAAAACCTGTTAAACGGCAGGAACAGACTGATTTAATGAAGGAGGTGGTATTTCTGTCAAGTCTTGAAGGATGGGCATGATTTTGACAGATGCGTGTAGCATGGCTCATTCCAAATTAGAGCCCCCTTGTTCTTTCTCATACCAATCATTCATTTCCTTCATTGGATTCACTGTGGTTTTAATTTCACAGTTATTTGCAGATTTATTTGCTTAATGGTAGTCTCTCTTACTAGATCATGAGCCCAGGAGGAGAAGCAGCATGCAACTTTGTTCACTACTGTCTACACAGGGCCTAGCATCAGGCCTGGGCCAGAGCAAGCACCTGGTAGGTAGATGTTAAATGAATGAGTGAATGAATGAGAAGGTAAATGTTGGAGGACTGGTGGTAGCTTGCAGATAGAGTGAACATTATCTGTAAATACACTTCCCAGATCTGTTTGAGTTTTTTTTTTTTTAAATTGAGGTCTCATTCTGTCACCTAGGCTGGAGTGGTCCTTCTGCCTCAGACTTATAAGTAGCTAGGACTACAGATACATAGCACCATGCCAGGCCAATTTTTTTTATTTTTATATTTGTAGAGATGTGGTCTTACTATGTTGCCCAGGCTGGTCTTGAACTCCTAGATTCAAGCAATCCTCCTGCCTAAGTCTCCCAAAGTGCTGGGGTTACAGACATGAGCCACCACGCCCAGCCCATACTGCCCAGATTTAACATTGTAGTCATCCCCAATTCTTGGTTACTTTCACCTGAGTTTTCTTTTTCGTGGAAGTTTTTTCCAACCTAGACAGTGCTGGGGTAAGACCTAGACAAGCTGGCCCGTCTCAGTTGAAGTCTGTCCACAACATGTAGTTGAGAGGTCATGCCTTCTCATTGTCTTATTCTCATCAGTCAACTGTCAGCCAGCCCACACTCACCCAAGAATCATCAGTCCTGGGATGCCCCTGGTGCATCAGTGCTGGCTGCTCATCCTAGCCTTGCCCAGGTAGCAAGACTTTTCCTGCTGAGAACAGAGCTGTGGTCCTTAGTTCCCCAGTGTTGAGCTGGATGGCAAACAGCCCTAAAGACTCCAGCACTTTTCAAGAACTTTCCTCCAAAGGCAGGAAAGCATTTAAAAATGCATGGGTCTGCTAGGGCACACACCCTGCTTGGGAGCCTGCGAGTTCCAGGCTGGGACAACCGCACTTCAAATAGGGACCTGTGTTTGTCATGGAGCTCTCTGTCCAGACAGGGCCTTCTGGGTTTCTGGAGCTAAGAGAAGATAAGCCAAGCTCAGGGCAGAACAGGCTGCTGACCTTCTCCAGGTCTCAGCACAACTCAGACGAGGTCGTCTGGGGGGCTGTCAAGAAACCAAGTCTCCACAGTAGGTGTCTGAGTCAACACTGGGGTGGGCCTTGAGCATTCGCAGAGCCATTTTACCCCCAAATCCTCCCTCTGCCCACTAAAGAGGAAAGTACCCTTTCTCACTCAGGATGAGGAGAGGACCAAAGCAGCCAGATCTTTAAAAGGAACAAGGATGACAGGCCAAAGATGAATGTGTCGTCTGATTCAAGAGCACAGGTTTCAGAGCCAGACCAACATGGGCCTGGCTCAGACCCTTTTTAAACATTCATTCCCCATCTGTAAAATGACCATGATGATTTTCACTTCACTGGATTGTAGGATATACTTGGAGGACTCTGCACAATGTCTGGAACATATTTAAGCTCCCAAAATAGTAGTTACCGATGACAATGATGAGATCAAATGGAATAATCTTCAAGACTTGCTTCAAGTCTTACCTTGGTAAAGCATCCTACTCAAGTAAAGTTTATATGACATTTTTATATAACAAACAGGCATATACAATGGTTATGTGCCAGGCATCATTCTGAACACTTCATAAATATTAACTCTCTTAATCCTCATAACAACTTTAGGTAGCATGTACCATTATTATGCCCACTTTAAAGATGAGGAAACAGAGACAGGGGTGTTAGGTGAAAGACCCCAGGTTACACAGCCATAAAAGGTTGAGCTGGGGTTTAATTTTAATTAATTTTAAAAAATTGTTTCTTAGTGACTAGGTCTTGCTGTGTAACCCAGGCTAGAGTGCAGTGGCACAATCATAGCTCACTGCAGCCTCGAATTCCTGGGCTCAAGCAACCCTCCCGCCTCAACCTCATGAGCAGCTGGGACCACAGGCACACACTACCACACCCCACTTATATTTTCATTTTTTTGTAGAGACAAGGTCTTGCTAAATTACCCAGGCAGATCTTGAACTCTTGTCTTCAAGCGATCCTCCCAAATCAGCCTGGGATTACTGGGATTACCAGCATGAGCCACGGCATCAGTTCAAGTTGGGATTTAAACCCAAGTAGTCCATGCTTGAGTTAATGTTAGTTAACCACAGATACATTGGATTGCTCTGCTTTATTCTTGTAGATGTTGGCCTGTTATAGTCTCTTGTCTTATTGAGCAGAGCTAGTCCCCTGACTGAAAAGGAAGAGACTCGAGGAACAGCAGGGACCTCCTCTGTAACGTCTCTGAAGCCATGCAGCACTTCACAGAGCCAACGCAGAATAGGCTCTCAGCCAGCCCTTGCTGACCAACCTGCCAAGACCTGATGTGCCCTTTGTCTTCTTCAAGGCATCTCCAGCAGAGGCTTAAAGAGCAAACGCTGCACACCTCCCTCTGCAGGAGTTGCTGCATGTCTTGCTTCCTTTCAAGGCTGTGCCTTCCAACTTGTAACCTTGACCCAAAGTAAGAAACATGATTTACATGGTGACCCACGCATACCTACTATATAAATAATTGCAATACAGGCTTCATGAAATAATACCCAACCCTATTCCAAGAGAGGTGCTTTGGTATCTTGCATTTTTTAAAGAACATTGGTTGCAACCCACTAAATTGATTTCATAATCCACTTATGAGTGTGGCCATGGCTTAGAAAATTCTTCTTATGGGAGTTCAGCTCCAATGTGCATCACATACAATTTCTGAGGGCAGTACATAGCAATTCTTCCCAAAGGCAATCCCTCCTGGCTGCGAGTAAGTACCACGGTGTTGTCCCACCCCGGACAGTCACTCAGGTACTCCTGAGAGCCCCAAGAGTGGTTGGAACACCAAGGCAGCAGAGAGTCAGTACAGGCTGGGAGCCAAGGACAAAATTCAAGTTAGCAATCATGGGAGGCACAGAGTGAAGAGCATGGCTTTAGAGTCTGATGGTACTGAGTTCGAATCCCAACTCTGCTAGTTCCTAACTGGAGTGTCCTTGGGTGGGTTCCTAACCTCCCTGAGCCTCAGTACCCTCCCCTGGAAAGGGGGATTGTTAATATGCACAGAGAGCATTAGCTGAGGTACAGAGAACACTCAGCATAGCAACCCAATGCTGATCAGTGGTGGTGGGAAGTCTTTGTTGGCCTCTCTAAGCCTAACCCCAAACTTCTCAAAGGACCTTCCCTCCTTTCTCTCTTCGTCTCCATATTCACAGATTCTGCAACCTTCGGAAGAAACAGAAGCACTCCCTAGCACATGAATAACACTCAACAAATGTCTGAACCAATTAAGTGAGGTCCCAGGCTTTTGCCCACTAAGTCATCCACACCTGAGCATCCTTTTGAACAAAGATGTTATATACAACCCCCTCCAAGCCGGTGGCCAATAAAGCCTGCTGCATGAATTTCACTTATTCAATCACATCTAATATCTCTGTATCTGTGATAATGCTCTCCTCTATACAGATAGGAAGGCAGAGACAGAAAATCCCAACATGGTTTTCCCAAGACCCTCTTAAGTTACTGTCAGTGCTTGAGCTGGGTGACGGAGCCCCTACTGATCACTGCCTATGCTATCTTCCAAGGGAAAAGCAAGTTGCTCAATGAACAGATCATCTCCCTAAAAACAGCAAGGGCCCCCTCTGATGAGAATAAGCACGGGACTGGTGGGGTGGAGGGCAGACAGGAAATGAAGTTCCACACTGGGCTAGATAGACTGTTCACGTGGCTCAGCAGTGGGAGAGAATCCTTAGAGAAATTGTAACTCTGAAGCCTAGAGAAGGAAGGGAAACTAACAAGAAGTGTACATTGCGGGCTGATTTCCCTGAAGTTATCCATAGGAAAATTCATTTCTGTGAGAGGCTAATTAGTCATGACAGTGCGTTGCTTCAGACATAATTGCACCGGTCTCATTCGGTCTCTGTGTGTCAGCCTGTGATGGAGTTTCCATTGCTTATTGTGTTTTGGTTACTGGAGGAAAAATGTGTGTTTGGGAAAGGGGAGGTCAAGAGGAAACACAAAAGGCTGGAGTACCTTGAGTATTCATAAAAACCATCTGTAATTTTAAAACATCATAAAAATGATGAATCTCTGAGAGCCAGAGAGTCTTCTTGGAATCTCAGCTCCGTCTGTGGGAACTGCTTCTGGCAGGCAGTGGGTTTTGAAATCCAAGCTTCTCAGACAACAGAGCAGAGCAAGCTCCCTCAGCTTGTCCAACTGGGGGTGGAAACAAGACCCAGGAAAGAGAGACTTCATGTTCTTCTCACCTAGCCACCAGCCCTTGAGCTGCCAGGAATGCCAGCTGTGGTGACTGAATACATAGATACATGGATCTATGGCTCTTGAGTCAGAAATATTCAGATCTCTGCAATGATGAGTCCCAAGGACTGCACCTGTCCTGCCCTCTAGTGAGTAATACAGTTCAAGGGCCAGAGATCCCTCAGGGTGAACTGGTATACCAAGTTGGGGCAGGTTACCAAACCACCCAGTCCCCCAGTGTTAGAGCTGGGAAAGGAAGGGGAATTTTAAGGACTGTCTAGTCCAGGGTTTCTCAACCTCAGCACTTCAAGCATGTTGCCTGGTAACTATTGTTGTGGGGCTGTCATGTGTGTTGTAAGGGGTCTAACAGCACCCCTGGCCTCCAACCACTAGATGGCCATAGCAATACCCCTCCCTACCACCCCATCCCTAGTTGTGACAACTGAAATGTCTCCAGACATGGCCAAACATCCTCTAGAGAGCAAAAGTGTCATCATTTGAGAATTGTTAGACTTACAATTTCCAAAGTAGATTCCAAGGTATCTCAGTAAATGTCTCCATAACATAGGTATCCCCATGGTCAACTAAGTTTGAGAATCATGGCACACTGTACTCCCTTTGGGTAATTCCCCATATTAGCATATGAAAGGCCCTAAAAAGTTATTCAGTAAGAGGAAAACTGTTTCATAATTTTGTTTGACCTAGTATTTTGCAAACTTTCTCAAACAAAACTCCTTTATTCCTATTATCTATTTAAAACGTTCAGAGCTAATGTTTCAAAGAATATATTAAAACTTATATACATATGTATGTTACATATATATTTTTATGTAATGTATGATACACCAGACAACCCAACCTCCCCACTGGACAGAGGAACCAAAGCAATAAGCAAATCATGGTTCTAAATCCCATTAACAATGAGTGGCAGAGCCATGTCTAGAAGCTGAAGTCCTGATTCCCAGTCTGCCTTTTCCTCTTACACAAACGATTTAGCTGTAATCCACAACAAGATATAAGATATAAGAAACCATCCTTCCACAGCCATGTCACAATTTAGTTCTATTATCAGCATAGACAGAATTCTTGCTGGGAACTACGCCTAGTGAAAACTCAGCGTGCATATCCCCAGGAGAATAGACGAAGGAGCATTTTTTGAAGACACAGCTGAGAAGGACTTCACAGCAGTGATAACCAAGGGAGGGTACAGGGAGGCGTCATCCATTCAACATCACGTCCATGTACACCTCCCCTGCCAATCTAAGTACAAGTCCATGAGAGTCACTAAACCTGGCTTATCTCAGCATCGATACAATACACCTTTGTATTGTGACTGACACAGAGCAAGCCTCAATTAAGTTTGGAGGAAGGAATATAAACTGTCAGCCAACAAAGGTCAAGTTCTTGTCCATCAACATGCCTTGATTATAATTCACAGATTAGCACTAACACAATAAAGCCTTCTTGCTCCTCTCTGCCTCTTCTTGAATTTCTTGGTTCATATTCTACCCTGGCCTTTCTGGGTTTCAGAGAACTACTCTTTTTAGGACAGCAACTCCTCACTACCCTGACATGTCCATCTCTACACTTCCACCAGTTCCAAGAGATAAAAGATCAAATTCCAGCTCTGATCAGCTAGCCCAATGTTCCTCCTGAAGACAGCATCTCAAGGTACCAGTTTCCTGTCACTCTGGACCAGACAATATGCATTGATCGATCCTTCACTCTCTTGATGGTCTCAGTTGCCAAAGCCAGGCACTGGAGAAGTCATAGATGGGCTCCCATTTTTAGAATATTGACAGGGAAACTGAGTAGTATCACATTCTACAATTTTGCGTGGGAATTTAAGTATAATTGTACCTCAAGGCCTCTGATGTCTTAGGGATCCTCTTTCAGCTCTGAGAGCAGAACAGGGTCCCAGCAATTGCTCCAAGCAGAGTATGAGGACACAGGAATGTTGAAGGGTCTAAGCCAGAGGGCAGGCCACAGCCTTTCTTCTCTTTTGCCACGGCTCCAGTCAGTCAGAAGAACACAGAGGCGTCATGCAGGCCATGACAGAGACTAAGGGCTCAGCCTTAGGGCAGCTGCAGCCAAAGGGTGTCGACAGCTGCAACTCGAATGCAGAAGCAACTGCAAACACTTGTAGCTTCCCTCAGTGTGGGTGCTATTAGAAAACTAACAGCAGGCTGGGCTCAGAGGCTCAGCCTGTAATCCCAGCACTTTTGGAGGCCAAGGTGAGTGGATTGCCTGAGCCCATGGGCTCGAGACCAGCCCAGGCAACTTGGTGAGACCTTGTCTCTGTCAAAAATCAAAAATTAGCCGGGTGTGGTAGCACGTGCCTGTAGTTCCAGCTACTTGGAAGGCTGAGGCGGAAGGATTGCCCAGAGTCCTGCAGGTCAACACTGGCGTAGCCATAAGTGTGCCACTGCACTCCAGCCTGGGCAACAGAGTGAGACTCCAACTCAAAAAACAAGAAAAAAGAAAATTAACAGCAAAGGGCTAGAGGGGGCGGGGCGGGGGGACGCTCAGCTGGGGATTGGAAAAGTCACTCCTCTTGCAGGATTCCAGGCTCCCAGGGCCATGTCTTCACCCTACCTTTCTTTTTTCCCTTCTCAGTGCCTCTGAGTTACTGGGATAAGGGACTGCTTAAGGAGAGACCAAAGGAACTTTGCCTCCTTGAGGCTTATCGGCTGCTTTGCATGAAACTCACATAATCACCTTATACTCCTCACTCAATCAGCCAATTCTTATTGGTACTGTTCTAGGCACTGAATGAGACGGAGAAGGCTCCCGCTCACCTGTTGCTCTTCTCCTGTTGTGATTCCCCTCCTCCTAAAAACCACTGAAAACAAGTGGTCACCTTGATTTTATTCCTGCTTTCCCAACCGTGGAACTGAAGAACAGCCATCCAGTGTCAGGCGCACTAGTGTCAGATTCAGAAGAGGCCTGAAGGTCAGCTTTGGTGTTGCCATCACACCAACAAGCAAACTGCCTTGCAGAAATGAGGAGACACACAATGAGGGATCCAAATCCCTTCTACCGACAATGAGAAGCAGAGTCCTATGAAAGGAAAGGCCAGAAACATCCCTGCATGAGGAGGTGGTGCAGAGCCAGGCCTAGGCAGTGGAGAACTCAAAGGTCTCCACTTTCAACCCTGTGCTTTCCCCACACTGGTTTTGATGGAGCCATTTAAGGCTGAGACATTCTGGTATAACTCAGAACACAGACACACACACACAAATCATTAAACTTCAATTTTTAAAAAACTGTCAAGGTGCAAAACAGACTTTCTTATCCTCTACCTGGTTAGGAGAGACTTATAGAAGGGAAAGGGACCGGGTGGGGAAGAAGGGACGGGTTATAATGGTGTGACATGAGAGACTGAGTGAGGGTGATCAAGGCCGGAGTGGAGCAGAGCTTTAGGAGGTGTGAGCCTCAAGGTCAGAGGCGAGGAAAGATCATCCACATCTGTTCATAAATAAGAAAGACACAGTGACTGCATATATTAAAACGGAGGAGGTCAGAGAGGAGTGGGACTCAGGAATCAAACTGTTGTCATAAAGCCTGCTTTAATTTTCTTTTTTTACAAAGAGATTTCATTTCTTGACATCACCAATATGTCATTTCTTGACATTTTGACATCACTAATCCAAACAGTGGCACCAAATGGAATGTAGGGCAATGTCCTAATGGCCCCAAGGCTGGGTCCCAGACTATAAGAGTAACTGCAAGTCCATCAGATCCACATCCAGTCACAGAAAGCTCCCCTTTGGGAAGCTTGTTAAACTTTCTAAGACATAGCATGCCCCAGCCTCAGAGGTGTCCCTTTCTCATTCAACACAGAAGACTTTTATCTCCATCATCACCACCTAGCTTCCTTCAACTTTCCCAACCACAACACCCATTAACTGCACATGAGGGCCAGCCTAGAACCTGCTGACCACTGGCAGGGGCCTTGGCACATTCTCGGACATCTGTAGCAGGACCTGCCTCTTATCTTCTGGGCCATTTTCCCTGTGGAGGAAATTACTGCTAGAAAATTAGACTGCACTGGACCAGGTACGCTTCCTGCTTCTTTAGCAGAGAATGATAGACTCCCGTGGCAAGGACATGCTTTATTCTGGACAGTGTGGGATAGAGCTGGTGGGGACCTGAACACAGAAGCATCATGTTCAGGGAAAAAAGTCATCACTGAGAACCCGTCTTCTCCCACACATCCCAAGGTCAACCTGTATCAGCTCAGTCCTCTGCTAAGTGAGAGGCCATTATGAACCTCGTGTAAATTCTTTCGTGTGAAGACACTGAACATTCCACAAAAACATCTGTCACTACTGGACCCCCAGGCCCAGCACAAGGCAGTACGGAGCAGGTGCCCCATCAATATGTGTTAAATAAATGAATAATAATATGTCCAGGTCCCGGGGCAGGGTGCTAGAAAGACAAGGATGAAAAATATGCCACCCTGCCTTCAAGGAACTTTTTGGTTAGTGGAGGTTGTCCCCTTATTATTTGCCACTGGCAGGGTCAGAGACGTAGTCAAGGTCAGCAGGTTCTGGACTGATCCAGAAAGAAGACTGGGTCAGTGCTTCTTTCTTCTTCTTTTTTTTTTTTTGAATTGGAGTCTCACTCTGTCACCCAGGCTGGAGTGCAGTGGTATGCTCATGGCCACCACAGCCTTGACCTGCTGCATTCAGGTGATCCTTCTGCCTCAGCCTTCCAAGTAGCTGAAATTACAGACACACACCACCATGCCCAGCTAATTTTTTGATTTGCTGTAGAGATGAGGTCTCGCCAAGTGGCCCAGGCTGGTCTTGAACCCGTGGACTCAGGCTATCTACTCGGCCTCCCAAAGTGCTGGGATTATAGGCTTGAGCCACCATGCCTGGTCCTGGTAGGTGTTTCTTAAATGCATTATTTACATATCCCATCACAACTTCTCTCTATCTTTATGACACCTACCCTATGTACTAAAACATTTTCTTTCAATGAAGTCACACTTTCAAATTAAAGAAATATGTCCTTTTTTTTTTTTGAGACAGGGTCTTGATCTGTTGCCCAGGCTGAAGTGCAGTAGTGCAATCGTAGCTCACTGTAGTCTTGAACTCCTGGGCTCAAATCATCCTCCCATCTCAGTCAGTCTCCCAAGTAGCTCAGACTACCGGCATGTGCCACCATGTCCAGCATAAATATATATATGTGTGTGTGTGTGTGTGTGTGTGTGTGTGTGTGTGTGTGTGTGTGTGTATTTGTAGAGACAAGGTCTCAGTGGTCTCAGTTGTTTGCCCAGTCTGGGCAATCCTCCCATCTCAGCCTCCTCAAATGCTGGCACTTTAGATGTGAGCCACCAAAACCAGACTAAATAAAAATATCTTTATGAGACTTTGTAGCATTGCCATATGTGAAAAACTGGTATCACCTGTGAAAAAATAGAAGATAACCTTCAAAATAACACAGTGCAAAACAAAGCTAAGTTAGGAAATTCCAGGTAAATGCCACTGTTTGCTTTCAAAGTCTCACTTGAGGCGACTCACTCTTCAAAAGTGAGACAGCCAAGTGTTAGGAAATGTTCAACAGCAAACAAAGACTCTGTCCCTAAGATAATTAGAGGACTGAAAGAAAACTGGAAAGGGGCTAACATCTTCCTTGGTGACTCAGGGTCATGTCCATGTATCATCAGAAGGTATCTGCCACACCTGTGGTGTTCTTCTTGCACTTGGGGAGACCATAAAGCCCAAATAAGCTTTAACATTTCTTTCAGCATCCTGATTCTGTAACACCATAAGTAGATTACTTAATGTCAAAGAAATCAAGCACATGAAAGACAGTACCAAAACAACATTGGTCTGTTGACTGAATTAGGTTTCCAAAAGGAAACTGAATTAGATTTCCGGTCCCTCCCAGGTTACATACATCCTATGGTGCTCAGGTTACAAGAAGGACAGAAAATCCCAGAGAGACAAGGAAATGTGTCCAATCCATCCACCTGGCAGTGACAGAGCTCAGAATTCTTCATCCTGGATTGTACCATGGGACCCAGAATCCTGAAAAACGGAGGGCTTGTAAAATTCGGATCGTATACAACTATATGGAAACAAACTTGATAACCTAAATAAAATGGAGGACTTTCTGACATTACACAATCTCCTCAAGTTGAAACCAGAAGACTAAATAGACCAATAACAACCCAGGAAATTGACTCTGTCATACGAAAACTACCTACCAAAAAAAGCCCTGGACCGAATGGCTTTCCAGCAGAATTCTACAAAACGTACAAGGAGGAGCTGATATCAATCCCATTGAAAGTATTCCAGGTAATTGAGAAAGATGGAATTCTCCCCAAATCATTTTATGAAGCTAACATCACACTGATACCCAAACCAGGTAAAGATTCAACAAAAAGAGAACTACAGGCCAATATCCCTCATGAACATAGATGCAAAAATCTTCAACAAGATTCTAGCAAATCAGACCCAAAAACACATCTCAAAAATCATCCACCATGACCAAGTAGGCTTCATCCCCAGGATGCAGGGCTGGCTCAACATTCACAGGACCATAAATGTAATTAAATACATCAACAGATGTAAAAAGAAGAACCACATGATTATTTCATTAGATGCAGAAAAAGCTTTTGATAAAATCCAGCATCCCTTCTTAATAAAAACCTTCAAACACCTAGGTATGAAAGGAATATACCTCAAAATAGTAAGTGCCATCTACGATAAACCCATAGCTAATATATTTCTAAATGGACAGAAACTGGAAACATTTCCCCTGAAAACTGGAACAAGACAAGGCTGCCCACTCTCACCCTTCTTGTTCAACATTGTGTTGGAAGTCCTAACTCGGGTAATTAGACAAGAGAAAGAAATCAGGGATATCCAAATACGAAAAGAGCATGTCAAGTTATCCCTCTTTGATGATGGTATGATCCTATACCTTGAAAATCCAAGAGAATCTGTCAAAAACCTGCTTGCACTGATAAAGGACTTTGGCAAAGTCTCAGGGTACAAAATAAACATGAAAAAGACAGTTGCATTCCTACACACCAACAACAACCAGGCAGAGACCCAAATTAAAAGCACAATCCCATTCACAATAGCCATTAAAAAAATGAAATACCTCAACATCTTCCTACCAGAGAAGTAAAAGACCTTTACAATGAGAACTACAAAACACTGCTCAAAGAAATCCAAGAAGACACAAACAAATGGAGAAATAACCCATGCTCATGGATAGGAAGAATCAACATTATTAAGATGTCCATTCTACCAAAGGCAATCTACAAATTCAATGCAATATCCATTAAATTACCAACTTCATTCTCAAACTTGGAAATGACAACACAAAAATTCATATGGAAACATAAATGACCATGAATAGCCAAAACAATCCTCAGCAAAAGAAATGAAGTGGGAGGTATCACACTTTCAGACTTTAAACTTTACTATAAGGCTACAATAATCAAGACAGCCTGGCATTGGTATAAGAATAGGCATATAGACCAATGGAACAGGATTGAGATTCCAGAAGCAAAGC
>CAUYQG010144807.1:0-52114 GCA_963574415.1 Tarsius wallacei | reverse complement strand
CACACGTATGTTTATCGCAGCATTGTTCACAATAGCAAGAACCTGGAAGCAACCATGTTGTCCATCAAAAGAGGACTGGAGTAAGTAGTTTTCTTATGATGGAGTTGATTTTCTGGGTTGTTATTGGTCTGTTTACTCTCTCAATGTCTTCTTGCTTCATTCTTGGAAGGTTGTGTGATGTCAAAAAGTCATCCATTTAATTTAGATTAGCAAATTTGTTTCTATACATGTGTGTATACTAGTCTCTGGTCATCTTTTGTATTTCTTTGGGGTCAGTTGTGATTTGATCTTTTGCATTTCTGATTGTTTTATTTGGGCTTTCTCTTTTTCTTGGTCATTTGCCTACGGATACATCAATTTTGTATATCCTTTCATAGACACAGTTTTTTGTTTTGTTGTTTTTTTACTATGATATTTTTGACCTGTATTTGGATTTTTATTTTGGTGATCTGGTTTTCTTCTGCAAAAGTTAAGGTTTTGGTGATCTTGTCTTTCAAGCTTCTTTAGGTGATCTTTTGGGTTATTAACTTGTAATCATTCCATTTTCTTGATATGTGTATGTAGATATATAAAGTCACCTCTTTGAACTGCTGTCATGGAATCTCAGAGGTTTTAGCAAGATTTTTTTTCATTTTTAATTTGTTTTCAGGAATCTCTTAATTTCTGTTTTGTTTTCTGTGTTGACTCAGTAGTCATTCAGCTTCATGCTGTTTAGTGTCCATGTCTTTCTGGGTTTGGGGGGAATTTTGTTGGTGATGATATTTATTTTTATTCAGGTGTAAGGCAATATTTTGATCTTATGAAATTTGCTTAGTTTGATTTATGGCTGAGGAGATGCTCAATCTTGGAGTATGTTCCATGTTGTGATGAGTAGAATGTATATTCTGTGGCTGTTGGGTAGAGTATTATGTAGTATTATGTAGATATCTATTAAGTCTATTTAGTCAAGCATCAACTTGAGGTTCCAGATCTCTTTGTTGATTTTTTGCCTCAATGATCTATCTAGGATTTTTATTGAGATATTTAAGTCCCCAGCTATGATAGTGTTAGACTCAATATCTTTTTTTACTTTTTTTAGTAGTTGCTTTATAAATGCTGATGCTCCTGTGTTGGGTGCATATGTGTTTAAGATGGATATTTCTTGTTAATGGCTTGAACATTTTATCATTATGTAGTGTCCTTCCATAACTTTTCAAATTTTTGTTAGCTTAAAGGTTGTTTTGTCTGATATTAAGACTATAACTCCTGCCTTCTTTTGTGATCCGTTCACCTGGAAATTCATTTTCCATCCTCTTACTTTGAGTCTTTGACCAGCCCTTGCGGTGAGATGAGTTTCTTGGATGCAGCAAATTATTGAGTCCTTTTTTTAAAAATCCAGTTTGCCATTCTATAACTTTTCAGTGGTGCATTTAGTCCATTCATGTTCAGGCTAATTATTAAAATGTGAGTGTTTATGAGGTTCGTATAAAGTTTTTTGTTTATTTTCTTTTAACTTTTGAGTTGATGTATGTGTGAGTTTTCAAGTTTGCAGTTGTGATTTAGTCTCTGTTGATTCTGTGTTGCCTGTTCTTTTGGAAAGTGTGTGGTCATTCTTTTTTTTTTTTTTTTCTTCTGTGCTTAATACCTTTTTAAGCATCTCCTGTAGAGCTGGTCTGGAACTGCCTAATCTCTTAGGGATTGGATGTTTGGGAAGGATTTTAATTCTCCATCACTGATGAAACTGAGCTTGGCTGAATAGGAAATTCTTGGTTGAATGTGTTTATCTTTGAGGACTTTGAAAATTGAACTCCAGTTCCTTCTGGCTTGTAGTATTTTTGCCAACAGTCTGTTGCTTTCTGATTGGCCTTTCCAGTAGGTAGTCTGACCTTTCTCTCTTGCTGCCTTTAGGAGTTTTTCTTCTGTACTTACTTTGTGTAAGCAAATTACTAAGTGTTCAGGGGTGAGTCTTCTCATTTGATATCTTGTAGGGGTTCTCTGTATCTCTTGTGTTTGGATTGTCACATCTCTGGTGAGGTAGAGAAAGTTTTCTTGGACAACATTCTGGAATACTTGCTCAAGTTGTTCTCCATTTCCCTTTCTTCTTCTGGGATACCAACCAGGCATAGGTTCAGTCTGTTGATATAATCACACATCTCTTGGAGGCTTTATTCTTTTTTTCTGAGTTTGTGTGTGTGTGTGTTTAAAGGCCAGGTTAATTATATGTTTTAGTCTTCAAGCTCTGATGCTTTTTCTTCTTCTTGATTAATTCTGCTTTTCATGCTTGTCATCTTGTTATTTATTTCCTGGATGAAGTTTTTTATGGTCAAAATCTCTGTTACAAGTTCTTTCAGTGTTGTATCTTGTCTTTCTTGAGTCTTATTTGCTATTCCCATCCATTCCCTAACCCCTGTTTTATTATGGGGCCAGTTGTTGATGACTTCCATGTTTGGGCTCTGAGGTCTGATTTTTCAGGTTTTGTCTCTTTGGTACACTGTGAATTACTTGTGGCATTCCATTTATATTTCCTCATCTGTGACAAACTTCTTTTCTCTTTAGTTCTGTTATTCAGTGGTGGGGGGGCGGTACTTTGACTTCTGATGTTTACTCAGCCCTCTATTCTTCCCTGATCAGGGCTCTGAATTTGTTCTATTTTGAGACAGGGCTAAGGATGAAAAGATTTGCTGACTCTTGTAGATTTGAGAGTCAAATAAGGTGGCGAATGAGGAGCTAGGATTCAGAAACTTTCAAATCACAATGTTCACTGACTGTGATATGGGTTCCCTGAGACCCACTCTCCACTACCACTCTATATGGCAATGCATTGGGTACATATATGTACCTTCTGAGTCCAAGATACAGTAATAGCAATGAGGAGAACTGTGAAAAGTACAATGAAATAGGAAGGATAAAAAAATAACAAAATAAAATAAACCAAAACAATAATCACAGAAAAACAAAAGCAGAAACCAAAGCAAAACACACACACACACACACACACACACACACACACACACACACCCTAAAACCGAAATAAATAGGAAACAAAACAAAACAAAAAGCAGGAAAACCAACCAAACATACACATACCCAACACAAAATGAAAGAAGAAAAATCACAACAAAAAAGGTGACTGCAAGTCAAACCCTTACAAATATTCACACACACATTAAACTAAAAAAAGAGAAGAATAAAAAAAAGAAACTGAAAGATGAACACTCAATCCCTGATTTACACACATAAACAGAAAACAAAAAATTAAAGAAGAATAAAAAGGAGAAAAAAGAGATAAAAAAGGAAGGGCGTGCAAATCAAACCCTCACATATCCATTCACACATGAATAAAAAAGAAAAAAAAATTTAAAAATTTAAAAACCTCCTCTTGTGGGAGGTTCTATACTTGTTCCTCTCAGATGTTCACAGGTAAGCTCCTCTGCTCTCTCCTGCAGACCTGTGGCCTTATTCACAATCTCCGCAGTGCCAAGCCCAGGGAAGGAGGAGGAGATTGTGGAGGTGGGTGAGGCTGCAGTCCTCCCTTCCTTCTCTCATATGGTCAAGGGGATCCCACCTGTTGGGGAGATGCAGGATTGTCCCCAGATACTGGTGGGGGAGCCCCAGCCAGGCTTAATTCAGAGTATAGCACTCCTATCGTGACTGATGTCTAGGCGCCACCTGGGTTTGTCCCTCTCAGTCATGCCCCAGCCATATGAGTCTGATGTTCAGAGGATTGGGAGGAGGGATTTGGGTCAGCATCAAGTTCACCACTGATCTCTTCAGGGGTCTTCCTCATCTTTTTCTAGTTGCCCCTTTTTTCCCATTACTGAATCCGGATAGAGAGTGGGGCACCTGAGACTCAGTACTAGTCCTGTCCCTCTGGAGTTTGTGTTTTCAGAATATTTCCCCTGAGTAGTTACCCCATCAGTCACAGAGTCACAGAGATGTCTTGCTCTGTTTTGAGCAAGCCGGAGCACTTTCCCGCCCAGTTATCAAGATGGTGGCAGGATGCCTTTTTTTGTCTTCTCCAGTGGGGCTCTGCCTCTGGGCTCCCTCACTGTGCTCCCTCTGCAGCCCTGCTTCCAGCATCCTGCCAGGCGCTACAGTGGTGAGGCAGACCCTGGAGCCAGCAGTCTCTAATTGCAGCTTCTTCTCAAGAAGGGCTTTGCTGATTTTTAAAACATGGCACTGGATTTCTGCAGCCCAACAAGTGCTATGGACTAAGCAGAACAGCTGCAATGCCAGACACTTCACCAGGAGAGCCCTGGTCATGTTTTCCTGAGTTCCCATTCAGTTAGCCACTCACATGCTCGCTCACAGGCACATAAGCAAAATTTTCCATTCATTCACTCACTCACACTGGGATTCACATAATCCAAATGGCTATGCCACCATCTTCCTGATCTCAGTCTCACATAACTTATATCTTCCAAGGTGTACCACAGTCACTCCATGAGGTTTCATAAGGACTTTTGAAATACAATGAGTTAATATACAAGGATAATTATTTGATTGGATACACATTACCAGTTGATTGGATACCAGTTACAAGTCCTGTGATACTAAACTATCACTGGTCCAGCAAGAGATGATGCACTAAGTGGCATCTTATAGGGAAAATAGCTATGGTTTGATGAAATAACTGGGCTTAAAAACTTCAAATTTCAACAATTTTTTTTGTAAAATGTCAAAATGAAACAAGAGTGTGCACTCAGAGTTGCTAAGTTTTTATTTTACCAAGAAAGTATTTTACAAAAGTGAATATCACCTTTTTTTCAGCTTATTATAATAGGATAGATATTTTCAAACCAAAACAGTAGAAGGACATCTATCTCAACAAGAGTACACTGCCATACAAAGAATAACAATAACAGAAGTAGAAAACATTCACATGTCAAATCTAGAAAAATAAATATGATATGAAAAAGAACTTGTCTGTATATAAACTCACCTGAATACATTTAGCAGCAACATAGAGTGACAAATACATGACTACCTCACCAAATACCGAGTTTTAAAGTGGTAGATGTCCTAACAAAATTCTAAGCAAAAATTCTCTCTATTCATATCAAGTTAGGAAAATCTGATGAATCAGGGTAGCACAGAAGCTATAGCTTTCAGAATTCCAATTATTTCTCTAACTTCAAGATATGGTCAGAAATCTGAGTAGCAAATTTCAAGGATGGTGCTGGTTACGGTACCTGATTGCTAAGGTAGACATGGCGCTCTTCACAAAAATGCTGGTGTTAACAATCAGTATGTGATTTGTCACATATTGTTTTTCTTGCTGCCACAGCAATGGGCAATATTCCAAATGACGGCACCTCCCTCAAGCCAAGGTCTCCACTTTCTAAGACATGAAAAAGAGCTTCCAGTTAAACAAAAACAGATATTCAGTATAAATAAGAAATGTACATTATAAGTCATTTATGGTTGTTTATTACCAAAACATATTATAGTCTATTTTGTATGATAAGTATACCCATGTGGAGAAAAGGAAATATACCAGAAATGGAAGCAAGCAAATTGTCATAGGAATCAACATATTAAAGACATTTTTATAATGACAAACAGATTATTAGGGAAAAAAATCTGATTCTTTAGGTAAGACAAATGCTGCAAGATGGATAATATTATGCAGCTATAAAGAAAAACAAAATTATGGACTTTGCAGCAACTTGGATAGATTTGGAGTCTGTAATACTCAATGATTTATCACAGAAACAAAGATCTGAGTACGATATGCACTCACTCATAAGCAGACTCGAACATTTATCATAATACTATAAGAAAGGGATTGGCAGTAGTGGGACTCTGCCAGGGGAGGGGTGCCACATAACATCGATAAGGATACCAAACATCATTTGCACAGTGACCACTTATGTACCTAACCCTAAATTATACCCCATATCTTTAAAATAAAAATGATAATTTTAAAATGTGACAACTGAATTCCAGAAACAAGATGAAATAACAAAATTTTGATGATTACAAAACCATGTATCCTAAAAAAGTGTTATTTGCTTCCTTGCTAGATTTATATTAGTTTGAAAATCACTAGATGAGAAGGTAAAGTGATTAGAGGAGGATTTACTTTTAGGTCACAAGCAGCCACTAACTAGAAAACTAGGATTAGCAAATATTTGATATGTTTCTTCACATCGATTTTATTGAAATATAATTAGCATGTGATAAAATGGACTAACTCTGTTAGTCACACAAGACACGTTTTAAATGTTCAATAGTTACAGGTAGCTAGTTGCTACTATATTTGGACAATGAAGACATGAAAAACAAATACCATTATTATAGGAAGTTCTGTTGGATAGTGCGGGTATAGGACATTTTCATCACCCCCAGAAAGTTCTCTAACTCCCCTCTGCAGGGAGGCCCACCCCACAAATGGTCTTTAGCTGTGATGGATCTATTTTCTATCACTATTGTTCCACCTTTCCTAGAACTTCACAAAGATTACATCAAATAGTATATAATATATATATATTTTTGGCCTGGCATCTTTCACTTAACATGATGCTTTTGAGAGTCATCTAAGTTGTTGAGTCTATCAATAGATTGCTTCTTCTTATTGATGAATAGTGCCCTAATGTACGCATATATCATCATTTGTTTGTCTTCTCACCAGTGAACAGACTTTAGAGTTGTTTCAAGTATTATTTTAAATAAAGCTGTTAGAGTCTTCATGCTTTTATATATTGTATTGTTTATTTAATTTTAATTTTTAGGTTCCATACTGTACTGACATTTTAAAAAATTTCTGTTGGGTAAAAATCCAGGAATATAATTGATGGATCATATGATAGGCATATATTTAACTTCATGAAAAATAACAACCTATTTTCTGACATGGCTGTACAATTTTGCATTCCTGATGGTTGCTGCTGCTCCATATCCTTGCCAACACTAGGTAATGTCAGTCTTCAGTCCTTTTATGCCACGAATGTCTCTTTGTGATTTAAAGTTACATTTTCCTAACGATGGGTTATTGAGCATATTTGTATTTGTTTATCTGTCATTTGTATATTGTATTTGGTAAATTGTCTTCAAATAGTTTCCCTTTTTATAAATATATTATTATGTTGCCATTACTGTTGCAGTTACGATAAATATTCATGTAGTCTAGAAAAAAGTCAACTACTAGGTGCACAAATATTTTCTTTGTATCTTGTTTATCATATAATTGAATTGCTTTTTTTATACTCAAAGGTCTTAATTTTGTCACATTGCATTTATTAATGTATTATTTTATATCATACTGTGTCCTAATAAAATAATTTTTGCATAATCCAAATTGCTAAAATGTTCTTCCATTTTCCCATTTAAAACATTATAGTTACATTTGGTTCTATGATTCATCTCTAGGACGTTTTTACATATGGCTACAGTAAGAATAAAAGTTAAAGCTTTTTTGTTTGTCTGACATTTTTTCAACTAAATTTCCAAAGATTTCAGCAATAATTGCTGAAAAGGTTATTTTACCCCCATTAAATTGACCTGGCACTTTTGTAAAAAAGAAAGAAACAACAACAAAAAACAATTGTCACATTAAACATAATAATCCAATATCTAGCTTGTTCTGTTAATCAGTATGTAACTCTTTATACTAATAAAATTATTGATGAGACTTTGAATTAAATCTTAAAGTCAAGTAGTAAGAGTTCTTCATGTTTACTCTTTCTAAAAATTACTTTGATTTTTAAAATTACTTTCCATTTTTATATGCACTTTAAAACCTTCATATTCATTGAAAAATTTTGCTAACATTTTTATTGGATTATATTAAATATAGAATTTCAAAAGAAGTGCAGTAATAATAATAAGTCTTCAGAACTGTGAACATAGTATGCCTCACAATTTTTTAGGTCTTTTAAAAATTTCAGCATAGAGATTTGTATATATTTTATAAATTTATCCTTAAATGTTTTATATTCTTGATGGTGCCATAAATAGTATTGTTTATTTAAACTCAACTTTCAATTTTTTTGGACACTATATATAAATACAATTAATTTTTATATACGTATCAAACAAACTCAACAAATCACAGATAGATGAAACACAAAATAATCATATTTTTTCTCTTATAGTCACACTTTTGATAATATTGCTCTCATCCATCTCTACAGAGGTTATAACCTTTATAGTACTTTTTTTATTTCATACAACTAATTATCTATTAAAAATTATGAAACAATAAAAATATGTACCCACATAGTTACCATTTCTGACACTTTTTATTCCTTTGTATGGATCTAAGTTCCATCTGTTATCATTTCCCTTCAGATCCAAGAAATTTATTTTATATTTGTGATAATGTAGTTTGCTGGTTAAAAGTCCTTGCAAATTTTATATTTTGAAAAAGCTATTAATTTGCTTTCACTTTTGAAGACATCATCTAGGTTGACAAATTTGATTTTTATTTAGTTACTTTAAAGATAGCCTTCCTTGGAGGTGGAAGGATCTCCGGAACCCAGCTGGTCAATGCTGGAGTGGCCATAAGCATGCCACTGCACTCCAACCTGGGTGACGGAGTGAAACTCCAATTCAAAAAATAAAAATAAAAAAAAAAATAGCCTCCTCATTGTTTTTTGCCTTGCATTCAATATAAAAGGTCAATGTAATTAGTTGCCAGTGTTCCTCTGTACTCAGTGTGTGTTCCCCCCACTTCTGACTATTTTTAAGGTTTTCTATTTATACTATTTAATTACAACAATTTGATTATGATGTGTAGATGTGGGTTTCTTTATGTTTTTCTTGCTTGATATTCCTTGAGTTTCTTGGCTTGGTTTAGTAATTACCATCAAGTTTAAAAATGTTTTCAGCCATTATTTCTCTAAAATTTTGTTTCTCCAATATCTCATGTATCTTTTAGATTTTAATTGCATACATGTTAGACTCTTTGGTTTGGTCTTGTTATTTTGTGCTTATTTTCATATCAGTGAGGCTTAGCTCATTTTTATCAGCTTTTATTTATGTTTGTTCATCAGCTTCTGTTCTTTTATCTTTATGTTTATTATTCTTATTTAATGAAATATCCAATTTGCTAGTAAAGTCATCCATGCATATTTCAATTTAAATATTACACTTTCCAATTCTAGACTTTTAATTTAATTCTTTATAAAGATTCTTTTACTTTTATTTTAGAGTACACACATATCTGTTTATTATGCACATTTTTTTCCTTTATATCTCCACAAATATTTTAACTTTTGGGTTTTTTTTTTTTTTTTTGGAATTGTAGTTGGAGTCTCACTCTGTTGCTCAGGCTGGAGTGCAGTTGCATAATCATGGCTAATAGCAGTTTTGATCTCCTGGGCTCAGGCAATTCTTCTGCCTCAGCCTCCCAAGTGGCTGGGACTACAGGTAAGTGCCACATGCCTGGTTAAGTTTTTTTATTTTTTTATTTTTTGATAGAGATGACATCTTGCTATGCTGATTAAAAACTGTTTTAATATTTATTTCCACTAATATTCACATTTCTGTTGTCTAATTTTATTTATTTCCATTTCTTGGTTTAGATCATCTTTTTTGGAGGGGTCATATTTTATAAAAGTCTAGTAATTTGTATTATATTCTGGACATTATGAATAATACATTATTGAGAATGCAGATTTTTATTTTCTTACAAAAATATTGAGGTTTTTTTTTTTTTTTTGAGAGCCATTAATTTATGTGCAGATCAAATCGTTTTTTGAAACACTGGTAAGGAAATTTTAGTATGGCCCACATTGAACTGTTCCAGAAGCCCTAAATTGAGATCTCCAACTTTTCAGTGCAGTCAAGCCACTATGTTGCACTTGGGCTCTACTTACTTAGATAGTGGTTCAGAAAATGCAACCAGGGTAAAATCCTGGGAAATCATAAAGATCACTCTTTTCTCAGGAATCACAATTCATCTCTACCTACTGCAAAATTCTGAGAACTATATCTTCTTATACTTTGTCCAGTTTTATATAGCTGTATAAATCAGGAGAGCTAGAGAAGTTACACGCTATTGCAGCATAGCCAGAGAAGTCCACCTTAATGCAATTTTAAATCATAGGATAGATGACTTATTTTTTTCTCACCCTCAAATTGAATTATAGCTTAATCTCCAAAGAGAGTGATTGTTCCCTTTTTTCAAATAAAGAAGATTTAAAAGAAATTGTTTCAAAGAGGATTTATGAGGACCACAATCTTACATTCTAGTTTATCTTCCATCTCCCTGAAACTGTTAGTACTAATGTTAACTTGGGTTAGGGAATTTGACTTTCTCAACTCTCTGAGCTCTAAATCAACAGCCTCTCACTCAGGTAGATTTCACACTACAGATTGAAGAGACTGTTCTCAAAAATGCTGCATTTTCTTTTTCTTCCACTTTCAGATAAATCTTAAATAAAGGCAAGCCTGTTTTGTGTAATGTTAAAGGCCTAGAAGAAAGATAAGCTTCAATCATGTTTGATCAGGGTTCCGGCTCTGTGATTTTCTTGGTTTCATTCTTCTTCTGTGTGTTAGCTTCATTGCCTGGCTGAGTTCTCTTATGTTGGAAACATGATCACACTATTTCTGAGCCTCACATTTATGTAGTGTAACATACTAAGAGAAGAAAGGTCACTTGTATGACAGAATCTTCATAAGAAGTCTTGATGTGGGACACATAATGGCTTAACTTAGATAATGTGCTTTACCATGGAACCCAGATAGATCCCCAAAGGAGACAAAGAGCTATGCAAAAGGGAAGAACAGCTGAATACTTGGGAGGCAATCTATATGTTTATTACACTTGTATTTTTACTTTGTGTGTTTAATGTTCTATCTTAAGTATTTTTTCAGTCTTTAATATTGTTGATTAAGATTATACACATATTGACACAATAAATTATACTCAATGCTTTATAATAATATTTTGAAATTGTTTTGTTGAAGCCACAATGAATAAAATATCTTCAGAAAGTTTCTAAAACAGTCCCTGGGGATAGCTTATTTGAGAGGTCTTATGGTTATTTTGCTTTATTATTATTCCAGCCATGTCACTATGAAAGAGATTACAAGAAGATAATATTAACCCCCTTCAATTTACAGATGAACTATCATAGTATGCTTAAATGGTTCACCCAAATTCATGGAGAGATCAAATCAGTACAATGTGAACTATCACACTAAAATTTCATCCATTGAACCACAGCTGCTTTAAAACATCTATGCTATGGAAAAGATAAATAAAATCATTAATTTAGTCAGTGTACTTAAATTTCAGAAAAAAAGGATTTTGACTTTTTTCAAATTATTCATGATAGGATAATATTAATCAGTCAGAGACATAACAGATATTTATTTATAAAAGTTAATTTATAGTACATTTTATGATATGCAAACCTTTGTCCTATTGTTCTGTTAATCACTGCCTATAAGTTATTATGTTCTACCATTCATAAAGTCATTCTTCTGACTTTTTTCGTCTAACTAATTTGGAATTCAGTATCTCCTCCTCCCCTAACTTCTTCTTTACTCTCTCCTTTCACTTTTTTCTCCTCACCCCTAATTATCTCACTGCCTCAAAGACATAAATAGGTAAACTAAAAATGCTTGAGTACCAACAATTTTATTGCCATAAACGCTACCATTATATCAAACAAAATAGTATCACTATAAATATAATCCAACTATATCCAACTTAACTTTATGCCAGAACACTGTACAACATATTACAATACTATACTTCAATTATAAGACTATTTTACATGTTTTTATGACCTATTTAGCTTTTCTCTATTGCTAAAAGTCAAAGAAGAAATAAATCAGCTAATTCATATATAGTACTTAACACAAAGCCTGAACAAAGTAAATGCTTGATAAATATGAACACTATTCATTGTGTTATAAGAAAAGTACATGTGTTAATTAACTGATACCTAAAATAATACAATTTAGAACATAATTTTCAGCCAAAAAAACACCCAGTGAAAAACTATGCTACTCCCTATTCTTAAGTGCTGCGTGTCCAATTTAGCTTGTAGATGGCACAATAAATGGTCCCCAACTAATAATGATACAATTAATAATTTTACTTTATCATAGTGGAAAAGCAATACACATTAAGTAGAAACCATACTTCAAGTATCCATACTGCTGCTTTCATTTTTTAGAATTTCCAATACAGTATTTAATAAATTACTTGAGATATTTAATATTTCATTATAAAGAGGCATTTTGTTACATGATTTTGCCCAAATGTAGGCTAATGTAAGCATTCTGGGTGCATTTCTGGTAGCTTAAGCTAAGCTATGAAGTTAGGTACATTAGGTGTACTAAATGCTTTTTCAACTTATAATATTTTCGGTGTAGAGTGTGTTTATTGGAATGTAATCCCATCATGAGTTGGGGAACATCTGTATTCTGGACAGAGAATTTGAGTTTTTCCACTCTTCCCTTCAGGAATCAGGGTTATCCCTGTTTAGAAATTTCAGGGAAAAAAAATCCAATGAGTCCTATGATTGGAGCTATAAGAAATTCAATAAAGAATTCTAAATTGTATTCAAGAAAGAGATTTAGTGATTAGAAGAAGCTGAGAATTGATATTCTTAGGCTATAATTAGCATTTTAAAAGAATGAGATTCTGCTGGTCTTTTTGAGCTGCCTGATTTATCCTATTACTTTATTCAAATGATAAGAACAGCTGAAAATTGCACAAGATGAAATGTTTTGCATGAGGCCAAAGACATTGTAACCTTAAGTAAGATTAAAGAGCTTTTCTCTAGAGGATCAACTTAGACAGACCCTGAAGTGTTTTCCTGGTCCTCTGACCTCAGACAGAACTCTCTAGCTCAGCTTCCCACTGGGCTACTGGTTACCGCCCCTCACTGTGGGGCAGAATTAATTAGTGTCTCTGAAGCTCTTCCAAACTACTGTCCAAAGGACATACATAATAGTGGCCCCTCAAGCATAATCATTCTGTCAACCTTTTACCATCCCATGGCCCATTTACATGGCTGGTGTTTTAACGCTTATAGTTCTGCAGTAAATTTAGTACACCAGCATGCAAAGTGTTATTATTCCCCAGAGGGAGCATATTTAATATCTTCTTTTACAGATTAGCAGACCCAAATTTCCTCCATCCTTCCTGTTATTCATAATATCCTGTATGTTTGGCATGCAACCTTAATAGAACTGTTTTTTGAAGCATTTGAAACACAAACAGCATCAGGACAATTTCCAGGCAAAACACCAAATGAAGGCCTGTTGGAATAAAGGAGCACAAGCTGTAAAAGGATTGAAGATGACTGCATGCACACCATCCATCATGTTTCTGTCTGAGGCACAGAATGGGGAGAGTCTGTCGCCTCTGCTGCTCCTGGGAGTGTAGAGCCTATCAATCTAGCCATTGCAGCAATGCCCGCTATGCCTTTCACTCTTTGCTCGTGTTGGAGATCTGAAGTCTTTCAGCAGATGATCCCTGCCCTTCCATCTGCTTTGGCATCTGTGCTAGGAGCAGGAGCAAAGCTTCACAGCTGTGGCTTCCCTCACCCAAGCCTCCAGGACCAACTCTGCAGATGCACTAGACACAATATAATTGGGATAGTCTTTCAACCGCTGCTCACATATTTCTTTTGAGTTATGCAGAGAAGAAAATAAAATTTGTCAGGATTAATCCTGAGAGGAAAACTTTATCCTCTTTATCAAAAGAGCCACAACAAAATTCCAAGACAAATAATACACTGAGTTTTGTGCTGAGGATAATTCAAATCACCAAAGTTTTCCTGTGGGACTGGTGAAAAGAAATGCTTTGAAGTACTGAAGATAAGAAAACAAATATAGGCCGGGTGCAGTGACTTGAGCCTGTAATTCCAGCACTTTGGGACACCGAGGTGAGAGGGTTGCCTGAGTCCACGGGTTTGAGAACAGCCTGGGCAACTTGGCGAGACCTCATCTCTACAGTAAATCAAAATATTAGCCAGGCATAATAGTGTGCACCTATGGTTCAGGCTACTTGGAAGGCTGAGGCAGAAGGATCGCCTGAGCCCAGCAGTAGACTCTGTGGTGGCTGTGAGCGTGCCACTGCACTCCAGCCTGGGCAACGGAGTGAGACTCTGACTCAAAAAAAAGAAAGAAAGAAAGAAAGAAAGAAAGAAAGAAAGAAAGAAAGAAAGAAAGAAAGAAAGAAAGAAAGAAAGAAAGAAAGAAAGAAAGAAGAAAATAAATATAAATCAGAGTAATGTGATTTAAAATGTTTTAAATTCCATAACATGTTTGTGTGTAAGTGTGTATGTCTCCGTCCATTTGTGCAGACTGGGTAATTTATAAAAAACAGAAATTGATTTCACACAGTTCTGGAGCCTGGGATATCCAACATCAAAGAGCTGACATCTGGTGAAGGCCTTGCAGCATTCACACATGGTGAGAGGCAAAAGAACAAGAATAAGCAAACCCACTCTCACATTCATTTTTATAGCAGCGGTTATGAGGGTTCTGCCCTCATGACCTAAACACCTCCCAGAAGGTACTACCTTGCAACAATGTTATCTTGGGGGATTAAGTTTCCAGCAAATGCCTTTTAGGAAACACATTTGAACCATAGCATTCTGCCCCTGGTTCCCAAAATTCATGTCCTTCTCACATACAAAATACATGTATTTTATCCAATAGTCCCCAAAGTCATAACTCTTTCCTGCATCACTTCAAAAACCCAAAGTCCAGGGTTTCATGTAAATTTGATATGGAAGAGATTCAAGGTGGAATTTATCCTAAGTCAAATTTCCTTCAGCATGTGAAATCAAACAAGCTATCTATTTACCAAATACAATGGTGGCAAAATACAACAGTGGCACACACATAAGATCAACATGTTCTTTTTTTTTTAATTTTTAATTTTAAAGGTGTGAGATACAATTCAGGGTTAGGTATATAAATGTTCATTATGCATGTACCCTTGTTGATGAGGTATGCCCCCACCTCCCCTGGCAGATTCCTACTACTGCCAATCCTTTTCTTATAGTATTATGATAATTGTTCTTATATTATTACGATAAAGGTTTGCTTATAAGTGAGAACATGTAAGATCAACATTTTCATTCCAAGAGCGAGAAACAGGCAAGAGGAAAGGATAATTGGTCTCAAGTAAGTTTAAAACCCAACAAGGAAAACTTTAAATTTTAAAACTCAGAATATTTGTCTTAAATCCATGTTTTATACTTTGGGCACACTTAGAATGGGTGTTTAACACCCAAGAACGCAGACAATCCTGTTTTGCTAGCTTTACATGGTGCAACCCATGTAGCAACTTCCTCAGACTGGTGTTGAACACTGGCAGCTCTATAGTTCTGAGATGTTGGGGTGATCTCTAGTGGGGCCTCTCTATGGTGGCCCCACTTCATGTGACAAATCTCTGCATGGTCCCTCAGGCTGTCCATGACAACCTTTGAAATCTAGGTAGAGAAAGCCATGCCCTACATCTCTTGCATTTTATGCACCTGCAGACAATACTACATGGACATTGCCTGTGCCTGCCACTTTTGCAGTCCAAAGCTGAGGCCTGAGTCACACCTGAGTCTCAATGAGCTACACCTGGGGTGACTAAGGAGTGATGTGCTATAATGCAGGTAGAAGAGACTTGAGACAGCCTTGGAAAGTGAGCCCCATGATATCCAGGTCTCACCCTAGGCCTCACTTTTGACATATTTCCTTCTCCCAAGCCTTGACACTCTAGGTCAGTTAGGAGAAAGGGAGAACTGGTAATCTCCAAAGTGACTTCAGTGTCATTTCCCATTCTCCTAATGATTATGATTATTCTCTTACTTTATTCTGTCGCTATGGATTTCCTTATCAATCACTTGGCTACATCCTTAGCTTCCTTTCCTAGAAATACTCTCTTATTCTCTACCATGTGGCTGAGAATTCTTCAAATCCCTACATTGTTTTCCTTTTAATTATAAAGTCCGTCTATAAGTCATTTCTCGCTCTCTTATTTTACTGTATGCAGTTAACAGAAGCCATGCAGTTCCTTCAATATTTTCCTTAGAAATTTTCCCACGGAATATACTAATTCTTTGCTCTTCTGCCTTCCATAAAGTCCTTGGCATGGCACAATTCAGCCAAGTTCCTTACCCAATGTAAGAAAAATGGCCTTTATCCTGACTTCCAATATGTTGCTTCTCTTTTCTTTTCTTTTCTTTTTTTTTTTTGAGTTGGAATCTCATTCTGTCACCCAGACTGGAGTGCAGTGGCCACTCCCGGCCACCACAGTCTCGACCTGCTGAGCTCCGGCGATCCTTCCGCCTCAGCCTTTCAAGAAGCTGGAACTACAGGCATGTGCTACCATGCCCGGCTAATTTTTTGAATTATTGTAGAGATGAGGTCTCGCCAAGTTGCCCAGGCGGGTCTCGAACCCACGGGCTCAGGCAATCCACTCACCTCAACCTCCCAAAGTGCGGGATTACACCTGAGCCACCGAGCGCGGCTTGTTTCTCTTTTCTAAGACCTCATCAGTAAGGTCTTTACTGTCCAAATGCCCACCAACATTGTGATCACAATTACTTTTGTAGTCTCTAAGAAGTCTCAGACTTTTTGTACAGCTGTTGTCTTATTTTGAACTCTCATCAGAATTTCCCTTAACTCTTCATTTATGGCAATCTAGGCTTTTTCTAGTTTGCTTCTTCAAATTCTTCCGGTCTTTAACCATTACCCAGTTTCAAGTCACTTTCACATTTCCAGGTATTTGTTATAGCAACAACCCCACTTCTCAGTACTAATTTTCTATCTTAGTTCATTATGTGCTGCTATAACAGAATATCAAGGACTAGGTTATTTATAATAAACAGAATGCATTGGTTCATGGTTCTGGAGACTGGGAAGTACAAACAGAGGGTCTGGCATTTCCTAAAACCCTTCTTGCTATGTCATCCCACGGTAAAAAGACAAAGAAAGGGCTACAGAGAGTAAGGTATTCAACATGAAGCCTCAATCTCTTTCATGATCAGCATTTATCAATTTCTGAGGGTGGATCCCTCATGAACTAATCATCTCCCAGTAGGCTCCACCTTCCAACGCTATTGCATTGGGGATTAAGTTTCTAATACATGCTTTTTTGGGGGGACACACTCAAGTCATAGTGGACTCAAACTTAATGTCATAGGGAAAATTAAGAGTATCAACTCAGTCATGCACAAACATATACTAATATACAAATTTTTGGCAAAAATCCCCCACATGCCCTAACAACACATGCGTCTTAAATTTTGCAGCTAGTAATAAGTCAGTCCCAATAACTATATTATTTCATATAGTCTTTTTTGAGTTCCCATCAGGAAGAAATTGTGAACATCTGAGATGAGTATAGATTGGATTTGAAAGAACTGTTCTTTTTCCTTACTTTCCTTCTCTTCTCATACACTTGCTTGTGTTGATTAGGAAAGAGATAGCAAAGTGTGCTATTTGATACACATTCTTGGTGGGGAAACTGCACTCCATGTCCTTCTCTACTTGCTTGGTAGGCTAGTTCCACTCACAGTCATCTCTACAGAATCAGTATGGGCAGGTAAGAAACCAATAGGTATAGCTGTTTCAGACCTAATCCCATGTAGAACCAAGACTGCAAGCATTCATGTGAGAAACACACATGCCACTTCTACCAGCTTCCCATTTCATTGGTAGCCCCATGTCTGTATTTTTCTAATTGAAATGCCCATTTTCTCCTCACTAACTTGGGTCTTGATAAGCTCACGAACCCCTATCTGCTACCTATAGCTCCAGTTGGAAATATATAAAAATTGGTGGGATTATTTTACTTGCAATGGAAAAAATAGTAGGTACTGGCGAAAGAAAGGATAAGAGGGAGGGAAAGTTTTCTTTCTCCCTTCCTATATATAATGCCCTACATCCTCTCTTTGACACTTTTCCTCTATGGTGTTAGATTTTTAAAAAATAGAACTTCATCTCCTGACAGTCAGAAAACCCCAGTCAGTGAATAGTATAACAAACTCTTCATCTTGGATAGAACTCCACATTTTAATAAAAGATAAACCCACCTCCATCTTTTTTTTCCCAAAAGGCAGGAAAAAATAGAAGAAATTAAACATTATTGTCCCAACTCTTCCTTTTCCAAGATGAGATTATTTTTCTTCTTATTTTAACCATCTTTTCTAGAAAGCAAAATAAAACAACAACAAAAGAAAATGCAGGGGTTCTGCTGGACTATTCCTGTTCTGCAAACTCTTTGTTAGATTCTCTAGCATTTCTATCCTTAAATCCCCCAACACCTAATAGCAATATTCTTCATAGCACAATCTTCCCTTTGAAATGATATCTGGAAATGATTTTAAAAATTGATTTTGTACTCTCCTGAACAACAAATTTATGAAGCTGCTAAAGTAATAATTTCTTAGAGTAAAAATAATATACCTTATGTATCATAGCAGAATGGATTTCATGTGCTGTTGTTGGTATTGCTCTTGTTTTATTTCACTCACAGTGTAGTGCATTACCATAATTATCTAAGTAGCTGCAATACTGTATATAAGTAAATAAAAATCACACTCCTGACATTATTGAAATATGTATAATGAATTACTAAATATATATGAAACTGGTAAAATGTTATATAAGACATAGAGTTTTTTTTAACTTGTTTCTGAACAAACATATTTGTGGAATTGAGAAAACACTCAATAAATAATGTGAGATCAAGCTTAAGATGTTGTGATAATTTTGGTTGTTAGGCACAGAAAAGCAACAGAGTCGAAAATACATGATTTTATCCTTGCTTTTATCCCCCTATTTTACTGTTACTGTGTATTTATGATATGCATATCAGGGTGCAGCCTAAACTAATTCTATAAGCCATTAATTTATTAAACCATTGTTTCATAAGAATTTTAATAAGACTATTTCATTAAAGCCTTTAATTCAAAGTGAGGTAAATGGAAGAGAAACTAAAGAATATTTACAAAAAATGCCTAAAATAATAAAATTAGAAGTGCAGGCTTTAATACTAGTACATTAATCTTAGAGGAACAAATAAAATATTAAACAA
This sequence comes from Tarsius wallacei, assembly GCA_963574415.1. NCBI lineage: Eukaryota > Metazoa > Chordata > Mammalia > Primates > Tarsiidae > Tarsius > Tarsius wallacei. Next base: position 33,123 of record CAUYQG010144807.1, on the reverse strand, counting down.
AACTTCCTTACATCATCTCTCTGGAGTTTTGGTAGGAAAGCGAGAAAGCGTGATCACTCCTTCCCATACCAGCAACCTTTTTGCTTTCTCCCACTTCTCTTGGAAAATTCTCCTTGCATTAACAGCACAAAAAAACAGAATGGAACTGCTATAAGTAATAGTGCTGTTTGAGCACTGTGAATGTGGCCTTCTTTCAAGAATGGGTCAGGTCTTGCCCGTGTCTGAAAGAGTTTTCTTAGTTGGGAATTATCTGGTTGCATAGAAGAGAAACAGTCATTACAGCTAAGTTAATTGGGGAAAGTTGCAGGAAATTCTCAATGAACCCCAGAAAGAGGGAGAAAATTAGGAATCAAAAGTCAGCTGGAACCAAAGTAGCAACTCCCTAGGGCTGAATGATCTTTTTTTTTTTTTTCCTGCTTTTCTCTAAATATCTCTACTTTATTCTCTCTTTCTCTGCAAACCAGCTTTTTTCTGATCTACTTTCTTATGAGCCACCACTGGCTGTTTTAGTCCCAGCTTGTTTAAGTGTCCTAAAAAGAATAGCCAGAGTAACTGTGCCTCAGAGCCAAATTTCTGGGAGAAAAAAAATCTAATTGGCGCTTACAAGCCAAAGGGTAAGCTCCTGCTGGATTGGCTGTGGTCAGGGAGTCTAAGTCATTTAGTACTAACGTTTTCCTTCCTGGGGCTATAAGAGAAATTTGAGCTTGGCTCAAAAATTGACCTAGTTTCCACCACAGTCTGTAGCTAAAGGAAGATTACAGATTCATGTTAGCCAGGGCCCCCAACCCAGCTCTAAGAGAACTAAAACCTTACCCAACACCATCTGTACACAGATTAAGCTGTAGATCTAGCTTTGTTCCCAGAATGCTGAATTCTTGAAGTTTTACCTATTGTAGTGACCATGAAAACTGTTTTCTAGACGTTTTTTATTCAATAAATTTTTATTTTTTATATATTTCAGAATGGGATTAGAGTGATACCTATATCAGTAAGCATTTAGTTAACAGGTCTTAGTTTTGTCTGCCAGAATTGCTTTATCTATGGTGTCAACTCCCTCAACTTACTCCATGAAAAACAACGCAGAAAAAAAAAAAATACCGGATAGTCAGAAATCAAAGAGTATTACCATGTTTCACATCCTAATTCTGAAAAATTTTCTTAAGAATTTATATATATTGTTTCTTCTTCTTCTTGCCCTTTCTCTTTCATTCTCTTCTCTTCCTTTCTGTCTCCTTCCTGAACAATTCAGCCCAAAGACCATTAAATGGAACCAAGCAAGGTGGGCATCCACATGGTAAGGAAGTTACAGCAGATACCAAAACCCAAGAGAAATGGTTTGACTTCTGTGCAGGAACACTGCCCAGAGCCACAAAGAGAAAAGTGGGTGAGTAGTCATGCAGAAGGACATCTTAAGGCAAGGTGTCAAAGCCCAAGTAGGGTGAGGTGTGTACTCACTCAAAGGGCAGAGTGCTAGCAGCCTGGAATTCAGAGCCTGAAATGAGGAGAGAGTTCACCCAAGTGGAGAGGAACTATAGGGGTCTGATGCAGAGTGCCAGAGTACAAGCAGGATAAGGGGGCCATCTCAGTGCAAGGTGAAGTGGATGAAGTGGCAATGGCAGTTTCAATAATGACTTGAATATGTAATTAAAATGGAAAAAGGCTCAAGTAAATAACTATATTGAGGATAATGGGAACCAAGTTTCTAACCATTGAAGAAAGAAGAAAACCAGTATTAATTCTGTGGTTTTGGATGTAAATTGTAGACACTGGAGTCAACTAATGGCTTAAAACATATATAGATACAACTATGTAAAGATCTATGCAGACAAATATATTTATATTTAGATATGAAAATATCTACTTGAACAGATTAAATATTTTCTGCCCACTGAGAGGATCAAGCAGCAATACCTCCAAAACAATAAACAGATTTGCTTTCCAGTTCTTGATTTCTGAAAGTTATTCTCTACAATAAGAAGCCCATGGATCTCTGGTAAAATATCTGATTTTAGAGTGGGAACAAGAGAATAACAGATGACTCTGAGATATTATGTTTGTCCCAAAAAGCAAAGTGCTCAAAGAATGATGAAAATGGGTCAAAAGGACACAATCATGATTGAAGATGTTCCTCCTGAGCAAATCTGGAACAATTTGAGTGTAAATATTCATAGTTAAAGATTATAGACCACTGAATAAATGTATATTTCATGAGTCTGTAGTCATATGAAAACATAAATGAATATATTAAAATTTTTATGAGGACCACAATTTTACAAAACCTCGGAGTACTTCTTCACAAAATACTTAGTGATTATGAAGGGCAGAAGAGTAAATTTACAGTGGAAGAGTCTGTCAGATCCCACTTAATCTAGTAATCAAAATGGGCATCACTTGTCATGGAATAAATTAAAAATATGCTTCACTTGGTGTCACAATAAGAATATAGCATTAATTCTGTGATATTCTTACCAAAAGTACATAATCTAAATCTAACTTATGAGGATACACCAAAAATCCAAATTGTGGCACAGTCTACAATACAAATGGCTTGTAATTTCCAAAATCAACAATGTCATAAAAATTAAGAAAAATCTGGAAAGTGTTCCAGTTTTAAAGAAAAATTTGAGAAAATGTTCCAGATGTGAAGAGACTTTAGCATTCCATTAAAGTGTCATGAAAACTAAACACAAGGATCTTTTTTGCTAAAAGGACATTATTAGGAGAACAGGTAACGCTTTAATGAGAAATTAGACTACAGTGATAAACAAATGCTAATTCCTGATTTTGATAGTTGTATTTTGATTATGTAGAAAGAATCGTTTGGTGAAAACTGAATATCTTTAAGCTTCAGCATTGCACAAGTCTAAAAAGCAGGAAATTAGAGGCAGAAAGCAGAAACAAAAGGTACATACGTAGAACGATGTAGTCTTTGTTGTTAAAGTGTTAACTCTAAATAACTAAATACATAAATTGAAATTTCTATGAAATTAATTAAAAAGTATTTATTAAGCACTTTTAGTACATTACATTGCAAAATACTATATGTTGATTCATTACCAAAAAAAAGAAGAAAAACTATAATTTTCTCCATTTCTAACGTAAAAAACTAGGTCACAGAAGGGTTAGTTTCCCAAGATCACATCACTTATAAACATTACAGTCAGTGGTGTGCTAGTAAAGGCTTAACAATTGACTCTGTAGCATTTGTCAATTTTTGTATTGTAAGTACTCCCACCAAGGCCAATTTCAAGCAACCAACAAGCATGATGTCTCTGAACACAGAGTTAGGAGCAAAGGCAAATAATTTCCTCCCAAAAACCAAGGCAAGCCAGCGTCAGGACAGTACTGGTTAAAGCCAGAATTTGAAAACAGACAGATTAAGTCCACAGCCCACTATGGTATAATGCCTGAATTTAGACTTTAATATAAAAGAGGGAAAAATCATTACAGTGTAGAGCATGAAGGCACTGGGAAAAAGAGAGAGGGACACACACACTTTAGGCAGTGGCAATATCCCAAAACAGCACACACAAAAAGAATCCGATTAGAACCTGAGTATTTAGCTAGAGATTTCATCAATTATTAGTCAAATGGAATTACAAATTAATACAAGATCACACTGTTTATGATTTTTTACACACAAATATATACATAAGGTATTTTATTGCATATATACTATGGGATTTGTGTGTGTGTACACACGTACACTAGTTTGAGTCATAATCCTGAAAGATATAATTTCAAACACCATAATCCCAAATGTTGAAATCCCCAAAGATCAAACTCTCTAAAGCCTAAAATCCCCAAAATCACAATCTTGAAAAATAAAAAACCCAAACATATAATTTTGGAAAAAATAGTTTTTAAACATTTTTAAATAAATTTACTTAAAGTCATTACTTTAAAGTCAAATATCACGTTCTCACTCATATCTGGGAGCTAAGTAAGTTGATTCATGTAGGTGCAGAGTAGAATGATGGTTACCAGAAACTGGGAAGGGTGGGGCTGAGAGATGAAGAGAATTTGGTTAATGGGTACAAACATATAGCTAGAAGCAATAACTTTTAGTGTTTGGATAGCGTAATAAGGTGACTATAGTTAACTATAATTTGCTGTATATTTCAAAATAGCTAAAAGAGAAGTTTTGAAATGAAAGATATGATAAATGTTTGAGGTGATGGATATACTAAAAGGGACAGAAATTGTACATGACTTAATAAATCGGCAGGGGAGTTTTTTGTATTCTTTACCTATGGTTTTATTTTTTGATCTTTGAAACACTCACTGCATTTGTATTTAGAAAGTGATTGTATTTGATCATTGCCCACTATATGCATGTATATAATTTCATATGTACCCTACAAATATGCTAAATTATCATATTAATAAAAAGTAAAAGAGAAAAAAATGAAATAAAATAGATCATACATGTGAAAAAAATATGTCAATTTATATTTTTAAAGGAATTTGAGAAACAGATAAAACATGACAGAATACTGTACAGGCCACTTTACACAATGCAGCAGTCAAAAAACAAAAGAACATATTTATTTTTGCAAACATAAGCACTCAGTTATACTAACAACAGTCACATGGATATAACAGTTGTGAGCAAATGAACTGTTTTCATAAAGAAATGAATCAAAAAGTGAAATGTACAAATGCACATCACCATAGTTGGTATGTGTGTGCACCCACCTTTATATATAACTGTGGTTATCTGAAATACTATGACAGACAACCTAATATTTAGATAGGATTGATTAAAATCTAACATAGGTCAACACCACACAAGCAGTAACCCAAAGAACTGAGATCTTAGGAAATTATATCTTTCACAAATGCAGATGTTCAAAAATTACTAATTTATTGTGAAAGTTTCAACATTTCTATGTACACTTACAAAGCTCACACACAAAGTCAATGTTGTGATAATGCATCTTAACGAAGTCAAATTTGCAACAAAAAACCCATAAAACAAATTAGAACTCTCTAAAAGGTTTTACATAATTTATACCTCCAGAATTGGAAATAGTATGAAGATGAAATACATAGCATAACAAATTGGTGCTATGTGTGAAGGAACAGAAGTTATACACATTGAATAATGTGGCAGGGGAGTTTTCTTTTCATTTTTTCGCCTCCTTTTTTACTTCTTTCATCTTTGTAACACTCACATTTATATTTGGAGAGTGGTTGTGGTCTACACATTTTACAAGTATTTGAAAGTCTGGCAGTTGCTTGGCTATTGCAATTAAGTGATTTTCTACTTCCTCAACACTAATAATAATTAGCTTTTAGACATTTATCTTTCCCTATTAAATACACTTAACCTATCACATCCTTTTTTTTGAAAGATCTAAAAAGTATCTATTCCATTGTGTTGTAAGGAATACAGTAAAAAGAAACGGTATTCAGCTTCCCCAATACCAGATCCGTTTTAGTCAGTGTTCTCCAGAGATACAGACAGAATAGGATATACCTATAAATAAAAGAATTTATTATAGGAATTAGTTTAAGTGGTTAGGTTGGCCAGGAAGTCCTATGACAGGCTGTTTGCAAGCTGGAGACTTGGAGATCAAAATCCAAAATGGGTCACCACCACACAAGCAGCCAGTTTAAGTTCAAAGACCTCAAAACCAAGGAAGCTGATGGTGTAACTCTCAATCCAAGGTTGAAAGTCTCAGGAATCAGACCTGCTGGCATAAGCCCTGGAATTCAAACATCAGTGAGTCTGGAGTTCTGATGTCCAGCAGCAGAGGAAAAGTCTGTCCCAGTTCTCAGACCAATTCATCTTCTCTGTTTTCTTTGGGCCTCTGACTGATTAACTGGTGCCCACCAACACTGAGAGCATATCTTCCTTACTTACTTTATTCAGATTTACATAGTAATCTCCTCTGGAAACACCCTCACAGACATACCCCAAATCATGCTTTACCAGGTTTGTAGGTATTACTTAATCCAGTCAAGTTGACATAAAAAATTGAGTTCTCAAGTCTACTCCTTGCCAACTTGGCACCCATAGGCATCTCCTTAAACCATATTTAATTTCCAAATAAAGAAAACAGCAAGGTAATAATTTTGCCAAGCATTAAGCAACAAAAATAAGGCAATTATTCTGTGTACAATAAAAAAATGGAACGAATTCTTTCCTCAGTATTTGGATTTCAAGATTTGAAATTTTAATCTTTGGGAATTTTTATTTTCAGGATTTTTAATGTTAGAAGTTTTTATCTTTTGGAATTTCAACATTCCAACTTATGGTGGTCCAGAAAGAGTGCTTCAGGATTAAAATTTTCACCCATATATGTGAGACTGGTTTATTTACAATATGTAAGTAGGTAGGTAAATATATAAATAGATGTGAACAGATAAAGATAAAATGAGATTGGTGAATTGTATGTTGTGTGCTATATTGTACATTATAGATTATATTATGTTACACATTACATGTATAATATATAATAGGCATATGAGATTATTCATATTTCCCAATCAACCTGTATTAGCTAATTTATGTGTCACCTTGGCTAGGACTATTCTTGATGCTTCTGTGAGAGTGTTTTTGAATGATATTTACATTTGAGTTAATATGCCTAAGGTGAGAATCATTCATTCTGGAAGGCTATCTCTAGTTAAAGAGGTTACCTCTTGACTTCCTTCAGTGTAAAGAAACAACTAACCCAACAACGCTTTGACCTCCAAAAGTTTTATTTTTGGCAATCATTTAACTCTTACAGACATGTTTCACTCATAGTAACTGTATGTTGTCATCAAATGACTTTCCAGATCAGACATATCAATTAATTTATCTTTTATTCTGTCCTTTTTGTTTGTTTTTTGTTTTTAAGAATCACAGCATGTGAATAATTAGAGGAAACAGTGCAAACAACAAAATTTGTTAGACTCTGACTTTAAAATTCGACTCATACCTATGATCAAATAAGCAGCTAAGAATTTGACCAAGTCAAGCCTTCAGATAGTCCCAGCTGTTGTCAAAACCTTGTCCATCTGGATTTTTCTATTGACTGTACCACATGATTGTAACACTGTAAATTCATCCCAGTCTTCTCTGTATCTTTGACTAGGTTTTCTTAGTTGGTCACCTTTTACTTCTGTTTCAGCTTAAAATTTCAGCTTTACCTCTAGTTGGTTAGCTTTTATCTCTATTTCAGCTGAACAATCTTGGTTTTCCTTTGCTGTTTGCTTCCTCTGCTTTCACAAATCTGTCCTCTTAATTAGTAACATCTAGAGTAGATTATAACTGCATTTAGTTAATAGATGAGGAAATTGAGGCTGAGGTAAAATAGGAAGTCTACAGGAAAAGAGGCCCAATGATAGATAACAAGGGAGTTGGGAGAATTGGCTTTACAATTCTCAGTTCAGGGTAGAGTGCAGGGGTCAGCAGATCCTTATGACTGAATTTCTTCTCTTGGATAGCATCTGTCTTTAGGAATTTTCAGACATGCTTCATATTATATTAATATGGCAACTATCTTACAATTACTGGTCATTTTTAGTAAATGTCTTTATGTTCACGGTACCTTTAATAAGCTCTGCTGTTATAAACAGAACCAATTAAGAAAACAGTCCTGATTTTGTGTGACTCTTACTTTATAGAATATGTCACACGATTGTATACACATATAAAACAGATGAAGTAAAGCACTTTCAGATCGGTGAAGGGAGTAAATATTGTTCTGGATATGAACAATATTGTCAAATTGTGGCTGTGTTCTTATTTTCATTTTTAGTATATTCTTTATACCTCATGTCCCTGAGGAGGAAGGGGACTGGAAACAGATTTTTTTGTAAAGGTGTATAAAACAAAGCAGACAAATAATAGAATGGAAATACAAGGTGGGAAAAGATAAAGTTCTTGTCAAATTTTTCTCTAGAGTAGCAACTCCCCTACACAACAGCAATGAAGAGTTGGAAGGGCTGCTCTTATTCTATTCCTCGGATACTTTCTTGATTGAATTTAAAAACACCGATATTATCAAATAATATAAAATATATTTCCATGCTGCATGCTTTTATGCTTGAATTCAGTTAATCAATATGCCAGCGAAGTAAAGGATTACTTTCCTTAATTTACAGAATAGACAATAAAAATCAGTGAGATTAAATAACTTTTTAAAGATTTTTAAATGAGAACGTAAAAGAGTAAGCAATATGATTGAAAAAGAAAGATCTTATGAAATCTACCAGTATCTGTACACTAAGGCTTTTTCCTCTACTTTGGAATCTGGTGAAAACCAACCAATATTTGGGAACAGGAAAAGAGAGACACTCGTGATTATGTAAGAATTTATAACAATCTCAACAGTCTAGCCTCAAGGCAAAGTCTCTCTCAAGTAACACAGTTCAAAAAGAAGAGAAACTCCAAACAATTTAAGATCCTTCTTTGCATTTTTAGAACAATAAAGGGGGATTGTAAACCATAATGATGCTTTTTAAAAATGTCTTTTTTTGGGGGGGGTGGTCTCTGAGTAATTTTCATTCCATACTACTACTGCTCCTATGTATCAGAACTCCCCAAATCTCTGCAAAACTTGCCCCAGCCCTAAACCATATACCCCTTCTCCTCTTTTCTCTTCACCTTTCTTTTTTGTTCTGAGTTTCCAAGTTCTGAAAATACTTGCATAAATTATCTTCTTTAGTACGAACAGTATCACAAGAGAAATATTAGTCTTAAAGAGGTCAACTTGCCCAAAACCTTTCATCTAAAAAATGTCAAAATAGATGTATCTAATTTCAAAAACATATTTTTCCATTGTACTACCTGCTTTTCTAGCGTACTACCAGTTTTATACATCAAAAAATCCTAGACGCTATTACAGAAAACCCGAATGTTTAATTCTCAGATGTTTCCGCCTCTGAATCGTTAAAGATTTCATTTCACACATATATAAGTTTGTAACCATTAGCTAAAACAGAAGTTAAAAAGTCTCCAATTAGAATATCTGGAAGATGCTGGTTGACATCGTAAGCATTACTTGCATTCACACTGATGCTTTATATGAACTTATCTTGATACAATACCTAGAGCAGACAGAAATCTCTACAATCTGTATGTAAGAGTGACTATAAGGCTTGAAGGTTTAATGCTAAGCTCATTAATTAGACAGCACGCTGAAGCTCCTTTGGTCTTGCTTACGTTGAAGTGGCTTATGAACTAGCAGGGGGAAAAAAAAGTAGCATTTGTTTTCCTACCACTTACTAGCCCTTAGAAACCCTTTGTGACTTACTTTCTAAAAGGGCATTTTACTAAAAAGACAATTATTTTCCAATTTAGATATCTATTGACTGAATCCCAGTTGTGCTTATCATCAGCGTAGTCCTGGTCTAAGTTAAACATAATGGTTTAGGGAGTTTCTATGATTCTTAAGGCTCTGAAGATTTCACATAATGGAGCCCAAGTGATGCCACATTATTAGCAATCATCCTGGAACTAATAACAGCAGTTATTGGGCCTATAATTTCCTAGGAATTATCAGTCAATCTCTTTTTTCTCAATTTACAAGTCATCATTATTACCATTAAAAGGCAGTTAAGATGATAATGTGCCACTGTAACTCATACAGTGGGCAGTAAAGGGTTATAAATGAAAGTGCTGCGACAACAGTGTTGACTTAACCTAAAGTCTTGAATGGTCTTCTTGGTTAGCTGCTGGGAAGAATATTTAAAGTGACAGAAGAGTGGGTATCCAAAATAAGTGTTTTTGTTTGTTGGTTTGTTTGTTTCAAGGGATGACTTCCTTCCTAGTAGCACTGCAGAAAGTCAGTCCTTTCCCATTCAAATGCCAGAATTTCCAGTGGGACTGCTTCTGTGAGAATTTATAATAATAACCAAGAATTTCAGAACAAAGGAAAGCAATTAGGGCACACAGAGACAGTAGAAAAACCAGGAGGCCTAAAGGAGTAAACACTGTAAAAACAGCGCAAGATAAGGCCAGACCAAGGACATGCAAGGTGCAGAATAGAAAAAGGGACAGAGAAATAAAGCTGAAATCTACAAAATTCTGTGGAATCTCTACTGTGCTCAAGTACCATGCTATGCATGGGTGGTAATATAAAGAACACAGCAGACATGGTCCCTTCCCTCATGGAGCTTACATTTGTCTGAGAAGATAAACACATGTGATACATATTACAAATACATATGACAAATATTTATAAAATATGATTAAAAAATACAAGGTTTCATGGGACCATAACAGCATGGGATTCTAAGCAGATAAATAAAGCAGACAGCCCAGAGAAGCACAAAAAAATGGAGAAATCAAATGAACAAGTAAGAATTGATAGCAAGTCCAATAAAGTCTTAGAAATCATCAAAACAACTGGAAATTCAATAACTTGCAAAAGAGGTAGCCAATTCACTGCCAGAGTAATAATAATAATGACTATCATTTGCTTAGCTCATGCTTTGTGCCCTGTTAAAAACTTTATATAAAATATTTTATTTTAATCTATATGACAACCTGATTGAGTGGATATTAACATCCCATATTTATAGGTATGTAAACTGAAATTTGGGTTACTTTCTCAAGGTGGCATAGCCACTAACTAGCAGATGAATTTAAATCAAACTAATTGCATATTTCATTCTCTTGACCCATATACTATATTTCATTCCCCAAAGTTAAACAGAGAATAACACCTAAGATTCAATAACCAACTCAATGAACAGAATCAAAAAAATTATAAAGAACTAGAGTGAAGAATAGAAAATGGAAGAAATACAGTGCTATTTGGTCCTGTACATACACGAGCTCTTTGTTACCAATATGCTACTGAGGTAGAATCGATGTTCAAATTTAGCTGACTTTGCATAAGTTACAAAGGCATAATGGTTGATATAACTAATAACTTTATCCTCTCTGCTCATCTGCAGTATGTTATTTTCTCACAAATTTTTGTATGATTTTTATTGGTTTAAATCATATATACTCTAAAACATATCTGATAAATCTTAAATAAGAGGATTGATAACAGTAAAATAATTTAACATTAGACATAAAAAAGGATCAGGAAACAAAATGTCTGGAATTTTTTAAAAAATTGAAAAAGAGGGCTGAAAAAATGAGAGAATAAGATTTCTTCCTGAGCCTTGTAGAAACAAAGGCAAATAGAGATATAAGATGGGATATGTAGCTTTCATTTCCTACTATAAAAGCAATTCATTTAATATGAAGAAATAAGTTTTCCTCTTAAGAGGAGTTTGCCACAGGGATCTTCATAAAGGCAAATTGAGAAACATAAGGAACCCATTAATAATTTTCTCCATAATCATCTTATTAGTTTATTTTCAGATAATTCCTTTTTTTAAAAAAAACTTATGGAAAATAACATTTGAAGTGTTACCTAATCTATAAGCCACTGGGTCAGACAGATTTTTGCCAGATACATGATCCAAGTTATGACATTGTCTCAAAAAAAAAAAAGAGGAATTTGACCTGCTAGACTGAGAGATGACAGTGAATTACACTATGGCAGAGCTTGGAATAAAATTTACCTATTTCTTCGGTTGTTTCCAGGGTACTTACCTTCCTAAGGAGTGGTTCTCCAACTTCTTCTTGAATTTTGTGAAACATTCAGGAGTCTGCTAAAAATATTTCATTTTTTAAAAGCGAATTTGAATTAGTTTCTTTAATTTGCAACCCAAATTCTTAATCAATACAATTACAGATTTAATATCTATGTACCATCTATAGAATATCTAAGTCAATATTGCTCCAGTGTATCAGCTAGTTTTAACTTACATTAACCATGATGCAGCCATGATCAGCCTTACTTATCTGATAAATAAAAAATAAAGTATTTAGAGAGAGTATCTAAACAGGATTAGCATAGCATATAACAAACCAAACAAGGTTTAACATACTCTGTCATCTTGCAAATTTTAACACAAAACAAACAGCATTTAGAGTTTATGATATTCAGTGATCGATCACAGAAACAAAAAGCTGGGTACCACATGTTCTCATTCATAAGTGTATCCTGAACATTTAACATAATACTATAAGAAAGGGATAATACTATATGAAAGGGATTGGCAGTAGCTGAAAACTGTCATGATTGTGGAGTAATTATATCAATAGGGGTACCTGATCTCAAACCAGGGGAAGTGGGAACCAAAGAGGGGCCCAAACTTTACTTGTACAATGACCACTTATATATCTAATCTTGAAGTGTACCTGACATCTTTAAAATAAAACTAAAAAATAAAACAAATAAAAAACCATTAGTGAAGAAGTAACACACAAGCAAGCAATGGCATAAATACATATAGCTATATATTATTGAATATAAAATACATATTACAGCATATAATTTATTGAATACCTATTTTGTACCAAAGTTTGCATAAACTTTGTCTTTTCTTAAAAATGAAAAAAATCATTGGGTTAGTTTTTGTTGGAATTTGACAGCCCTCGGTTTCTCAGATTATACATCCTTTTAAGATATAGGAATCAAATGACATTTAAATATCAAATTTGCAGAAGAGGGCAGAGGAAGATCATGTAGTCCAGTTTGCACCCAAGAACAATATGATCTTTTGCTTAGTCTCTCTGGATACATTACCTACTAGATTACAGTAAATGATCAGCTGTTCCTTGCCCCATCTTTTCACTGCAGGGGGTACAGATTGGAGTTGGCTTTGACTTTCCTCTTAAACAGATGAAGGTCTGCATGTAAGGAATAGGCCAAATCAAACAAAGCGCAATAAATATAGCAGAAGAAACTAATTTTGAATATTCAGTGCTCTTTCTTCATTCTTGGAGTAGGATGTAGAAAAAGAAAACAAAGTGTTGTCCTGTTGTCATTGCTTCTTAAACGGTACAGCCTCCTTTCCTCTGGGGTACCTAAGAGTAGTTATCTCTATTTGAGAAAAATGCATCAGAAATTGTAAATTTCTTTCCCAAATGGGTTTGAGTTCAAACATATATGTTTAGGTTCAAACCCCATAAGAGAATATTTGAAAGTTATCCCACCCTAAGGACATTTCAGAATATTAAATAGGGTCAAAATGTGGGAATGACGAGTTCAGACAGAAAGAACAAAAGCAAAACAAGAACATATGTGCATTTAATTAAAATTGGGATAGGCAGCACAGTGGGTGGATATGCTATCTTGGCAGGCAGGCAAATCAGGCATATCATCTTCTGTTTGATGTGACCTGCCTGGGCAAAATACTGGAACCTATGGGAACTCCATTCCCTCATATTGGAGGTGACTTGAAAAGGTTATGAAAGAGTTAAGCAAATTCATAATTCCTATTTTGCCTTCTCTTTTGTTTTGGTTGTCTCTCTCTCTCTCTCTCGCTTTTAAATGTCTTTGAAAAGAGTAGTATAGGAGAAAGTGCCCAAGCAAACTATAGTCATAAAATCAAGCTTTTTTTCTCCTTTAATCACATCAACTCTTTATATAATTGGGACAAATTGCTCTTTCAGTCACTGCCTTCTCAAAATCTTCAATTCCTTGCTTCAACTTGCAGACTTTGTTCTATGTATCCTTGGAACCACTCATGACCTAAGCAGCCATTGTGTAAGTATTCTCAAAAACACCAGGCAGAAGGGACTGGAGGTCTTTCAATCCTAAGATTGATTTCGAATGTGACTGAGACCACTCAATGTAAAGGCCTTGCTGACAGTGGTATTCCATTGAACATACCTCAAACTCTAAATCCGCTTAGCTTCTACTCTGTCCTATCTTTAGTCAGGAAGCAGACCAAAAATCATATCTGTGCTTCTAGTTCTCCAAAACAATGCTTCTGTGAACTGATTAACTGTGGCATCATAATACCCACCTGCTTGTAAGGATATAATAGATAAATGCATTGCCTGGTGGCATGCATTTTCTACTGCATTTGACTTCCTTATATTGTTGTCTCTAGTTTGATGCAACCTTGTCCCCATTTCCCCACCCCTCTGCAGTGTGTTTTATACCAAAGCTATAAATAAACAGTGTTATTTCCTCCTATGCAGGTCACTTCCCGACCTCACATTCTCCTGTTTCCCATGGGCCTGTTAGAAGTGTTCCTCTACATACCATGCAGAGCCCGTCTAATTTATAATAACTTTGTGTTTTAGGCCTTGCATTCTTCACCTAGTTAATAAGAAAGGTCAGCAAAATAATAATTTTAAAAAACCTCTTTAAACTCTAGAGTTTATTCACAGCCATGAATTACATACCTAATAAATGGCTCTAAATATTTCTTTAGCTTGTAAAAGATCCTTCTCTCAAGCCTTGTGCTTTCTACTTATTATTGTAAAATCTTAGAGGTTAGGGCCATTGTTTTCTTCAGTTTTGTACATTGTCTTCTTTCCTTTCTCTCCCTTTCTTCATTCCTTTCTTTCTTCCATGGATAGAAAAGAAGTATCTAAGAAGTGCTCAAAGTTCACCCAATTAAATTGAACTTCTTCTCAGCCAGGGAAGGTCAAGAAGCTATTTAAATACGATAAGACAAAATAATAGTGATCGTAGTAATTTTTGAAATGGTCAAATTCTGGATATTTTAAAAAATCAAAGGCCAAAAGTACTTTCTGAGGGACTGGATATAAGATAGGAGAGCAAAGAGTATGAATGTCATCAGAATGCTCCCAAATATCTCTGCTTTTCATTCTTCAGAGGTCATGGTAAAATATATCTTTGTGATCAGACGCTTTTCTTATTTTGGCCAATGAGTGAATGCTCCTCCTAAGCTGAACATTTAATTACTGGAAGCCCTTCAGATCTCCTTTTTTTGTCTCCCTCAGTTAGCACATAGACCAACGATGTTTAAAATAGTGACATCTTTACAAAATAAGAAAAGAAATCAAGACCTTTATATGATTCATGATGAACATATGAGTGAAGGAGAAATAAGACTCTGTTCTTTAAAGCAATGATATTTTAGGGTTGATTCTTTTAGGGTTTAATCTTATTGATTTAAAAAAATCCTTCCCTAAAAATACAGTGTTGTTCTAATAAAATGTAAAATGCATGTCATTGGTTATAACTAGTTGGTGTGTGGAGAGGAAAGGGTGATAATGAAGAGTAACAAGATGATAATTCATGTTATGCAAAAGTACAGCATTTTGTAAAAATGTCACCTGTGGTGACTTGAAAAACAGATAATAAACAATGATCTTGTAGCTTCACAAGAAAAATTGGATATTAATACCATATGTTTGTTATAGTTGGCAGCATTTTATGGAGTAATATAAGAGAGATTTTTTTTAATTGACCAGTTTGCAAACAGAAATAAAAAGGAATGGGGCAGTTTCAAAACTGGGGGATTTGTATCACTGAAAGGAACCACTGTAGAAGAAAACAATAAATTAAAATGTATAAAATGTGTTGGGTGACAAAGGCCAATCAAATCTCAACTTGTGACAGGAATCAAACCAAGATCCTGCTCATTAGTCATTTTTCAAAATCTCTGAATGAATTGAAGGGTTGCAAGAAATAAGGTGATACTGAGGAAATCCTAGAAGTTCTACAGAACGGGCCCTTTTCCCACAAAACCTCACAGGCTCAAGATACATGCAATTAAGTTGAGAAGATAAACAAAAGAATGTCACAAAAAGGATGATGGGTTTGGCTACTAGCACATGTCTCTTACTGGACTCAAACAAGAAAAAGGCTAAATACATACCTGAGGGGGGCGTTTCTGACAAAAAGAATGGTCAGTTTGGACAAAAAGAGACTGCGTTTGCTTAAAATCTAGAATGACTCATGAGCTCTACTCTTCTACTGTCAGGAAACAGTCTGAGATCACTGCTCAAGCACCAGCACAATCATATTCTCTACTGTTCTTGTCAATATGACCTAGGAGGATGATAGGGAAAAAGAAAACCCCAAGAGCATCAAGCAAAGAGCAATAAAGAATGTCCAACATGGAAGTGACTAAGGATCTAATTAGGCCACCTTCTTTATCTCCAGGACAGGAGATCTTAAAAGTTTTGATCCGTGGGATTTTATATTCATTAGAGCAGCAAAATCTGTGTGCCTCCCAATCTTTCTCTTTCTCAATGGAACTACTTATTGTCATTCTTCAATTGTATACTAGGTTTTTGAGGGTGGAAAAAATTATTTCTAGTTCATAGGATCCTGGATCTCTAGGAGCCATGAACTTACTTTAGAAACCACCATGCATCAGTTAGTGATCTTGGATTTTGAGCTTGAAGGAATGAGTAAAGGGTGATTTTGAGTTGTCTTTCTTGGAAAAGAGATAGTGGATTTCATGTGCAAGAAGGAAAATGAATCAAATATCTGGTGTCAAGCAGGATGTTTGTGTTAGTCATGAGTTCTAGGTCCATGGTTTTCAACATCCAAAATATTTTCTTTTTTCCAGATCATTTGCATGAATTCCCGTCACCTTTCCTTAGTAATGTGAAGGAGGAGGGAGGGAGGGATGATGAGTTTTCACTGATAAGTTTTGAATAGAAGTAATGTGTGTCAATATAAGGCAAAAATTTAATCGCCAGCGCAAGACTATCTTTTCTTCTTTTGCCATGGGTAATAGCAATCTTCAAGAAAGTAGCTATTCTATCAGTTTGGAACAATGAGTAATTACAATGAGAGTCCCTTACTTACCCATAGTATAAAGCTTGGGTGAACAAAAAATTAACTTGTGCTATTTAAGACACTTAATTTGGAGACTGACTATTACTACAATATTAATATTCTTATTCTGGCTGATAAATGAAGGATTTTTTTCATATCAGCATTTGCTGCAGCAAGTAATGTGTCAAGTAATTATGTGCAGCAAGTAATATGGCAAACTTATTTTATTTATTCTTTATTACTGCTTGTAGATAATATGATTGGTTAAGACAAGGTTGATGAAGGGCCTTAATTTCTTAAGAAATTCCTCTGTTTCTACTTTTACTAAAATTTGTGCTTTTTTAGTTGACCATTCCTTCCTTAAAAAAATAAATAAAATGGTCAAGTGATAAAATGACTCAGTTCCATTGATAAATCTTGACTACACAGGTGTCTGTTTGCTTTCTTATTAAAACTTAAACAAAAACTTTCTTTCCAATGACTCAATAATGTTAGAGTAATTCTATTTGGAATATTCATAAGCTTAGACTACATGTAATCTACTTTTCTTCTACAATATTATACACCAAGATTTAAAACATGACTAAAAAAACTAGTGAAAACAATGAAAGACAACATAATCACAAACTGCAGATATTCTTCGGATTTAAGATCATGAATTTATTTCAATAAATATCATCACTGAGAAGGAAATAGATGCAACTAAAAAAGACTGAAACCCTTTGGGGCAGCCAAAATTATTTGAGTCTCTTAGAACAACGTCGCCTAACACTATTTCTTTTATGCTAGTAGAAAGTGACAGCTTCTTCTCATTCCCTAGGGCCTATTTCAAATTCTGTGTTTGGAGACCTAACTCTTAAAGTCTAAATCATCCTTGATTCAGAAGCCAACAATGTAGATAAAAACAATCTGCTCTTCTGTTCAATTCAGTTTCAAGTAAAACAGTAGATAATAAATTTAAAAGAATTTTTTTTCAGATCATGATGTTCACTCTTCAGTGAGCCAATTAAGTGGTTTATATGAAGGTTTAAATAAAAGCAAGATTTTTTAAATTATCTAGATTCCTTACCTTGCCATTATCAAATGGTCAGAATAAAAAAGGTTAATTTAACTAAGTCAACAAAAATCTCTTTGAATATAAGCTAAAATCACCCAGTGGCATCAGAATATTTATTAAAATATTCCATACAAAATAATTAAATATTATATTTTATTCTAAATACTTGGTTTCATGGGCTCACAGCCTCTGTTCTTTAAGGAATCATTTTTGTATGGTTCGGTGGAGTTCTTCCATCATGTTTTGTTTTTCTTATAAGAAAACCACACTCTTGTAGGTAAGATAGGAAGAGTTGTCTTTTACAATCTTCTAATATCTAAGCTTCACTTCTATGTTTACATTAATTAATTCAAATACTTGAAAGAGGACAATGACAATGTATTAGGCTTCAAGTCAGATAAACTTTGAAGCTTATTTCTCAAAATCTCTTTCAGTCTGTTAAATAGATATAATAATATATAATATCTACCACAAATGGTGGATATATATCTTAGAATGAGATGATGCATAAAACATCATTTTAGACATGTACATAGTGGTAAGTAATAATTCAACAAATGACTACTGCTATTAGCTCATGAAAGAAGGACAAAAAATAACACAGGAGTTTTTGGAAGCACAGATTTGTATCAGAGTCTAATAGGTAATCCTTTGAGATTTCAGTTAATAATAAGTTTTTTGAGAGCAAGGATAGTGGTTCATACAATTTTTTGATGCTTTAGAGCAACTGACATGTCTTGTTCAAAATAGGTAATAAATGGTTTAGTGATTGAATTTTCACAAATATGAAGCTGAAATTCAGTGACAATTTTGCATTTTTTCTTGCAAGTTTTTGTGTTCTGGTGGTGTTTTCACCTTAAATCTATGAATTTCCTGAAGGTGTAATGTGGGTGCAGATATGAGGGAATAAATTGATTTCTTACTTTGGAACTTTGTTTTTATTTAGTGGCTATGTACTAGTGGACAGCATACAATATTTTTCCATAGCTAGAAGCTAGTAGGATACAATTCAAACTTTGGGGTTTCTAAATTTATTCTCAATTGGCAAAAAGATTATTTTCATTTTTCAACAAGACATAAAATGCTCAACAGTTGCAAACAACTCTTGGAAGGAACATTTTAATGAGTCAAATGTAAATATATGTAAATAAATTAAACCCACACAAATTAACTTTCCATAAAAGCACTTATAATTAAGAGAAAAAGTGTCTGACAGTAAAAATTTGGGTTTTGCTTAGCTTTAGCCAGCCAAGAGAAACAAATCATGTCCAAGATTATCCTGACTCTATTATGATGAAATATAGAAATACCACTAATTTCCACTGGCAATGTAGTTCCCAGAATTTAAGACAAATTCAGCCTGCAAAGGGAATCCATTAGTGTACAATCCATGTTTTTGCTTTTCCCCCAAAATTAATGCAGCAGCCAATGAGAGAAAAGCCTAATTCAAGAAAGATAAACCTAAAAGGCAGAATCAGAGAACTTATATATAATCTTAACCCTCTTTCCTCCAAGTCATTACTGTGTGTGTGTGTAGGTGTGTGTGCGTGCATGAAGGGGAACCCCAAAACCAGAATTTATTTATTAAAAATAGTGTATTTATTCTTAAATGTTCAAACTTAAGTGCCGTTCAAAGTACTCTCTGTTTGATGCAATACACCTATCGAGAGGCTTTTTCCACTGCTCAAAACAGTTTTGGAACTTGTCTATTTTAATGCCTTTTAGTGCTTCTGTCATTTTTTGTTTTACCTCTTGCACATCAACAAACCATTTTTCTTTGAGGACTCTTTTAATACACTTAAACAAACAACCAAAAAAGTCACTTAGGGCATGATTGGGTAAACAGGGAGGGTGGGCACTGGGGTCATACCATTTTTGGTCAAAAACTGCTGAGCACTCAACATGGGGTGGGCAGGTGATCTCTAAATTACCCATGATGAAATGGGCAAATCTGTTGACAATCTCAAAAAAAAAAAAAATTCACTGAAGCCAAATACAGCTTCTCACAACAACGCTAGGTGATAGCTGATGCTGATGGTTACTAGAACACTTACATAACAGGGGAAGCCTGTACAAGGAGTGTATCCTCCGAAAGATAATTCCAGTTTTTGAGGAGTACTCCCTCATATATCTCTAACTGTTGGAATCAACCCAGAACTAGGCAAATCCATTCTCAATTTTCAATGTAGCCAACATTAGTCTGTTCTTAATTTCCATCTTGACATAGGCATTCATTTTTTAATACAAATTTTTTATTATAATCATCCTTTCTGCAGATTTATTCTCAATATCCATTTTGCTTTCTCCATCCTCATATGGTGACTCCATTCTTCTTTTGTTTAAACTCAGATTACATCAAGACATTCCCCATAAATAACAGTTTTCTACAGTAGTTAATGCTTCTCACACAATCTTTAACAAAATGACTAAGGAGAAACTGACCTAATGCTTCTTAATACCAAGAGTTCTGGTTCCCAGCATTATGAATGACTTCATAATAGTTTCAAAGAAGAAACAATGACATTAAGTAGATAATCTTGCTATTTGCTTGATAACTCCTGTGGTTTCTTCTCTTTCTTAGGTAGTCTTAAAGGCACTCTAGCTCTGCAGACTCTAACTTAGGCAACAGTTGTGTGAGTTCCCAAAGCTCAGAGCCTGTTTTTTTTCTGGCCAGAAAGATCCACTTATTACAGTATAGGTCAGGTGCTCTTGGTCACTCCCTCAGCTTCTCTATAGGAGTATAAATCAGGATGGAAATGGGGTCCCTCTTCTGCAGTACTTTCCACTGAGTATTTATCTGTGTTCCAGCCAAGAACATGTCTCCACAGGATAATGAGAACTTGGGAGTTCTGCTAAGTTTTTGCATTTTATTCCTCAATAAATTTGCTTCACGTTTTGGTGGTGTCTGTTTTTATCCTCTAGCTTTGCCACTTTTTTTTTCCCCATAAAGATCACCTAGACCGACTATGTACATAATGCAAGATCTCTGTCTACAGCACCAACAAATTTTTAAAAATATTTTAAAAGACTCTTTACTGTTTATATGTTTGTTGTCATATTTTACAAACAAATTATTGTGTATGTACAAATGCTTAGTAAGGCCCTGTTCTGGGATACAATTAAGAAAGAAGACACTGTACCATAGTATTCAAAATGTTCTGTGGTCTGAGAACAGTCTGTGTTTTTTTAAACTTCATCTCCCACTTGTGAAAAGAGTAACAGATACAAGCATCTACTGTTAACCGGGCACCATACACTTTAATTTTCATAGTTTGCTTACAAACTTCCCAATTTAAAACAAAAGGCGTGCATGAATACATAAAAAGTTTATCATTTTTATGGATCGAGTCTCAATATCTGTTTTTTTCTCTCCAATCCTTATTGACTTAAAAAAAAACTGCTTTCCACTCTATCATGCAGTGTCTGGCACAGAGTAAATGTTTAATAAATATTTTCGAATAAGTGAATGAATAAAAAACTAAATAAAATAAAAAGGTATCGTTATTTTGCAATTTTGAAAATAGCTTTTGATCTGAGACCTTTAGAAAATTTTGCATTATTTCCTGCACAAAAAATATAGTAAACGTGTGCTTCTCAATAGTTTCTGACAAATACAGTTAAAGATCATTTTTCTTTAGTTTTTTTAGTGATCTCAGGAATAGTTCTTAAATTACCTTATGTTCCCATCTTCTGCCTTTAATAAATAGATTTAGCTTTAAAGTGGATAAAATGCTGCTTGACTCATTGGTTGGCTAAGCTGCAGAAGTGTGAAAGCAATGTAAGGCCACTGATGAATTTTATTTACTGACTTAAGGAAAAAAACCTATCAATTTATAAAGCCTGACCTAGATGAAACTCCCAAGAGCCAAGATCTTACTTGAGAATGCACATCAGTGTCTTCAAATTCGATTAGTGTGATTTTCCAAGACATACCACGGCTCCCAGCAAAGTGTCCAGCCACTGGAAACACAATCAATCATGCCAGGCATCATAAGCTTAATGCAAGCCCCCCAAGTGCATCATAGAGAGACATGAGGAAAACAACCAGAGGAAAAAAAGAGAAAGAAAAGACCTTGCTAAATAAACATAATTTACACTCAGAATTTAAAATTTTTCTTCTCCCACTCAGAGGAAGATTTCATGCTAACAATAAATAGTGGAGATTTGCTACCCAAATAAATCTCCTTTGAAAATATCCTCTGACAAGGTAACAGGCTAAACAAAGGAAAAATATCCAAGAGATATCTCTCATCTTGTCATATAAGTAATATAGGTGTAAGGTGCCTTCAAGATATTCTCTTGCTGGTGAACAAATTAAATGAATAAGTGACTTATTTAATGTCAAAAAAAACTCAGTGTGAGCAGGGCTGGAACTCAAAACTGAAGCCTCTGGACTCACAGTTCAGAGTCTTGACCACTCTACCATGAAAGATCATAAGATATACAAAACAATCTTCTAGTGGAATGATGACAATGAGAAAGAAGTATAAATTTTCTGCTGGTTGATGAGCTTATACATAAAATAATGCTGTGTTAGATCTGAAAGGAAACTTACAGATAATCCACTCCAGGCCTTTGATATGCTATATATGAAGAAACTAAGGTCACATCTATTAAAAAATGCATTTAAGGTTACACAGTTAGTCATAAAACTTGGTCTGAAATCCAATTGCTATTTTAGCTCTTAGTTCATTTTTCCTATGCTTCACCATGGTAAGTCATAAGGTAGGACTAAGATAAGGGTGGGAGGGTAGACTTGTCTCAAGGCAGATCTGATATGTGAATTTTCCTGCTGAGTGATGTTAAGTAGTCCTGCTCAAGCCACATTTACATCAAGATTTACAAGAAGACTGAGAAGTCTTCTGGACGAATGATGTAGTCACATATATAGTTGGATTGTGATATCACAGCAATGCCTAACAAAAAGGATGGACACCCAAAGAAACCAAATTGTCAGGGAAGACTGAAGAATTCTTCCTTCTTCAATCCCCCAATCACATTTCCTATGTGAAAAAGATGTCAGGTGCAATGAGCCAAACTCAGCAACTGGAATTAGTGGTGGAAGAAGAAGCAAGTCCGGGGTGGATGAGCAGTGGCTCATGCTTTCCCGAAGGAGTGTGTGCCATGCCCTAGGGGTTCTCAAAATTTGGGGAGAAAATACCAGGGTCCGAAATGAGGTCTGAACTCCTATTATTACACAAACAGGGACAAACAAGAACTAACAGGGACTAACAACGAATAAGATTCAATTAATGTAAATGTGATCTTGTTGTTAACCACAAATTAGAAATCTTTGAAGTAGTTTTGGTTCTCTTTTTAAAAAGTGTGTGTGTGTGTGTGTGTGTGTGTGTGTGTATAAACATGTTTGTTTAAGAGTAATCAATGGTTTCAGAGACTCAATAGTGTCATAGCATTCCAGAGAGTGTCATCATTGTGAGTTGAGTTCATCAGAAATGGTTACACTTATCAAAATGACCACATTTTTTTTTAAAGTGGTGAAACTGAAGAACAAGTCTGAATAACAGAACTTCATAAGCTTTATCATTTCTTTGGGATTCCTGATTATGGGTTTTGGTTTTAAATCCAGACTAGAAAAACAGCATGTATCTGCTGAGATTTCATAGATAGACCTTCTTCTTAAAACATAATATAGCATATAATTTTAAAAACAAAGTAAATATTAAGCTACTTTCTGAGATAATTAGAGAATATCTGAGGGATAAAAATGAGGCCTGGAAATTGCATGAATTATATAAGTTAAATGCTACTTGATGAGTTGTTATTTATTTATAGTCTGCCTATGAAATACGATTTTTAAGTTTAGAGTGAACTCTATAAAGTGGTAGGAAATATTTTTTAGCTGAAGAAAATGCCAGAGATAATGTAAATAATTTGTTTTTAGTGTGGAATAGGTGCCAGAGACATACATGAGACTCCGGAAATATACATATTACCTTCTCCAAAATTTACAAAAGGTCCACCGATGATGACCTTGATGTGAACCTCAAGTTGAGTAACTTTTATAGAATTTACCCTCCTCCCAACACACTAGCCACAGTAAATTATTTACTAGACACAGTCTAAATACCTTAAATGTATGCCAGTTCTATTTTTGTACAACTGTAATTATTTGAGGATTTCTCCATATGCCAATTAATGTTCCATTTTCCTGCAATTTCTATCCTCTTATCTTGATGTAAGAAAAACACAGAAAATGCCTGTTTCCTCTACTGTAAATCATTCATTCGACTTTTCAAATTTACACATGAGAAAACTACAGTTTTCAGAAGTAATCTGATTTCTGTCATAACTGAGATTAAAACTCAAGCCTTCAAACCTTAGTGCAGTGCTCTATCCACTATGGTAGGCTGAATTCTAAATTTCCTTTCACTAATAAAATGTCATGAGCTTTTTCTCTACCCTAAAGCTATGATTCTCAATCCGTTTCTACTCAATGCCCTTTTTATTTTATCTCTTTTGCTCTCCTAAAATGAAACTAACAGATAATGCAATGTACCTACATAAATAGCTTAAACAAACAATGTAAATATGATACAAAGTAATGTATTTATAATATTATGTATTTCAATATAAATGTTTTGGCGTAACAATACCAGATTTGTAGAATGCCGGCTCATATTTGTAGAATCACTGTGAATATGACCGCTATAGGTGCAGGCTGGCCCAGGAGTGTTGTCATATGAGCAACACTACAGAGGATGATGTGCATTTCTACAATGATGAATAACTCCAGGTTAAAAAGTGGAATAAAATTCATTTTTAATACAATTTTCACAGTAGAAGCATACCTGGAATATTCACTTGTGTTTAAACTATATGAAATTATTTTGAATGTATATATGAAGTGGAGTTTGTTTCTCAGCTCTAAAATTATAAACAGGTATTTCATGTACATTGATGTCCTGTAAGACATTCAAGAGTTGTGAGAAAAAGTAACACATTTTATTGTTTAAGACTCTTGACCATTAAAGGCATCTGGCATCCCTAGATGCCAGTAATGCCACTTCCATTTATAAGAACAATGAAGATCATCCCAACAGATGTTCAAATACCTCAAGGGACAGGAACCACCCTTATAGAAAATGCAAACTCACTCAGTCAAGTATAAGAACTACAGGAGATCTGCAATCTATTTCTACAAAAACATGTATCAGTACACAAAGAAACTTTAAATGTGAGCAAATATCTCTTTTTATATATGAGGAAAATGTAACCTGGACTTCTGCAGCCAAAGATCACAAAACAGTGAGGCAGAATTCCAGCCTCCTGCCCTCTATACCAAGCTGCAGGAGCCTTGACCCTCAGCCTCAATACCGATGCAATGAAATCAGTTTAAAGGTGTTTTTGTTAAAAAATATTGACCCTGTTGAAGTTTGACATAGATTTCCCATTTTAACGAATGAATAGATTATTCTATTATGTGAGAATTTTATATAACTAACAGCTGGATAGTCTGATATGCCTTCTATACTAGCAACACTATTGTTAACAGTGCCTATCATTTAACTCTCAAAATGTCCTGATTTTTTAATAATAAATTATTGCCATGATTACCTACTCTCCTATCTTTTGTTTGCTGTAAGTCTTATTGGATGATTTTGACTCATAGACTAATACTTCTGCTTATACACCTTTCTGACAAATGTGCATTTTCTCCCCCTCCATCTGCTTCATTGCATCAATTATCCCCCTTAAAACCTGGTTGTGTTCTCTAAACTATAAGTTGCATCAATTGGTTGATAAACATCCATGTTAGAGCATGATTTTCTTTGAGCTAATGCATATTATACATTCAAGTAAAAACAGTAGAGTTTATATTAGGAAAACTGGTCTGGGTTAACTCATTCTGCCTCTCAGAGGCTCGGGGTTTCTTCATGATTAGCTAAAACGCTATAATCCAATTGCAAGGTAAAAGA
Organism: Tarsius wallacei; assembly: GCA_963574415.1. Lineage (NCBI taxonomy): Eukaryota > Metazoa > Chordata > Mammalia > Primates > Tarsiidae > Tarsius > Tarsius wallacei. The sequence continues at coordinate 7,573 of CAUYQG010144807.1, read as the reverse complement.
ATGTGATGAGATGATGAGGATACGGGTAAGGAAACTCAGTGGTTGGAACATAACCAAAGACGGGAAAGGAAGAAGTGGAATAATTACCGGTGATGGTGCAGTACACATTATTATTTTATTACGTGGGCCAAGATAAATTGTCTTCAGTAAAATAAGTAGTGAAAATGTTATATTACTGTTTCCAAGTTCAGCTCCAAAATGTGTCAGTCTTCTAGGTTCCAAGTTTACTAAATTGGAGGAGGCAAAACTAGGCCTAAGGCAGTACCATGACATCTTTCTCTGTTTGATAAATATATTGCTAAAAATAACTTTAGGAACCTAAGTACACATGGCATGTATATTAGTATTCATTTGCTGATACAAAAATTACCACAATAAAATTACCACAAGTTTAGCAACTGAATTAATACAAATGTATTATCTTGCTATTCTAGACATCAGAAGTCTGACGCAGGTCTCACTGGACTAAGATAAAAGTGTTGACGGGATTGCATTTTTTCTGGAAGCTCTAGAAGACAATCCATTTTCTTATTTTGACCAGACTTTAAAGATGATGCACATTCCTTGGTACATGGTTTCCTTCCTATGTCTTTAAAGGCAGCAACAGTTGGTTGAATTCTTTTTTTCACGTTGTGTTTCTCTTACAATTCTGTACTCACATCTCCCTCTGACCAAAGCTAGGAAAAGTTCTCTGCTTTTAAGGATTCATGTGATTAGATTGACCTCACCCAGATAATACAGGATAATCTCATATAAAGGTTCTATACCTCATTTACATCTACAAAGTAACTTTTGTCATATAAGGTGACATACTCACAGGTTTTGAGGATTCACATGTGGAGCTGTTATTCTGCCTATCCTGGTATGAACAGAAAACCAAATCAAATAATCTAGATAGAAAGTCTGTCTCCAATTACATAAAAAAGCAATTATGTCATACAAGTGACTGCTCACTCAGTGAAGATGCTTATTTTCTATAACTCTTCATATTCCTCGTTCTGATGACTTCTTCCTGATTTTTCAAGTGCTCCCTAGATTCTGCACAGCCTTTATATCACCAGAACTGTTTAAATTCTTCTAAGTATTTTTTTTTAGTTTTTAATTTTAAAGATGTGGGGTATAATTCAGGATTAAGTTTGCAAATGTTCTTTATACAGGTAGCCTTTTTATTGTGATGTTCCCCTCTCTCCCCTGGCAGAATCCCACTACTGCCAATCCCATCCCCCTTCCCCAGCAATTTCCCACTACTGACAATTTTGTCTTATAGTATTACAATAATTGTTCAACGTCCACTTATGAGTGAGAACATGTGATTTAAGTTCTTTGCTTCTGTGATGGATCACTCAGTATTATAGACTCTAAGTCTATCCAAGTTGCTGTGAAGTTCATAATTTTGTCCATCTTTATGGCTGTGTAATATTCCATTGTATATATGTATCACATTTTAAAAAATGCAGCATAGTTGGTTCCATGTTTTTGCTATTGTGAGCAATCCTGCAATAAACTTGTGTGTGCAGGTATCTTTTTTATAGAGTGAGTTGAGGTCCTCCGGGTATATTCCCAGTAGGGGGATTATGGAGCCAGATGGAAGGTAGATTTTTAAATCTTTTGGGAATCACGAAACTGTTTTCTAGTGTAGAAGTGTTCCCTTTTCCCTGCATCCTTTCTAGCATCTGTTGTTTTTTTGAGTTATTCATGATGGTCATCCTGACTGGAGTTAGGAAAACTGGCTAACCACATACAGAAGATTAAAACAAGACTCCTACTTATCAGCATACACAAAAGTCAACTCTAAATGGATCCAAGACCTAAACATAAAACCTCAAGCTATTAGAACCTTAGAAAATGCAGGTCAGGCTCGGTTACTCAGTCTGTAATCCCAGCACTTTGGGGGGCTGAAGCAAGTGGATTGCCTGAGCCCGTGGGTTCGAGACCAGCCCAGACAACTTGGCAAGACCTCGTCTCTACAATAAATCAAAAACTAGCCCAGCATGGTAGCATGTGCCTGTAATTCTGGCTACTTGGAAGACTGAGGCGGAAGGATCGCCGAAGCCCAGTAGGTCGAAGCTGCGGTGGCCAGGAGAGGAGTGTGCCACTGCACTCCAGTCTGGGTGACAGAGTGAGACTCCAACTCAAAAAAAAAAAAAAAAAGAAAAGGAAAATGCAGAAGACACCCTTATGGAAATTAGAATTAGAAATTAGAACCAATTCCTGATCAAAACACCAAGTGCTCTTGCCATAAGAGATAAGATAGCTTGTCATCAAACTGACAAGCTTCTGCAAAGTCAAAGAAACCATCAAGAGAGCAGGGAGACAGCCCACCAACTGGGAAAAAAATATTTGCCAACTATGTATCTGACAAAGGCCTAACATCAAGGATCTACAAGAAATTCAAACATGCTGAAAAAAAACCAAAGAGCACCATTACTAAGTGGGCAAAAGATATGAATAGGCACTTCTCAAAAGAACACATATGAGCAGCCAACAAATACATGAAAAAATGCTCAGCCTCACTACTCATCAAAGAAATGCAAATTAAAACTTTCATATTTTAAGTAGTTCCAAGATTCTGGTAAAAATTGTCCTTTTGGAAATATGGGGCAGGATGTATCTTTATGCTCCATATTCAAGGCATTTGTTTTAGAAATACAATTATACTGGGTGTTCTTCAGATTTAATGAGAGCATAAAGTATTGCAAGAGCTTGTGATACAGAATCAGACTCTTATCGGTTTGAGTCATAGCTCTACTGCTTACCAACTTTGCAAAGCTATTTAGCATACCTCAGTCTTAGTGTCTTTATCTGTGTAAAAACTATATTAGATAGTTGTTTAAAAAGATGAAAAAGAAAGTATTTATTTATTTATTTATTTATCTATCTATCTTAAATAGAACAGGGGAGAGTAGTCTGAATTGGGTTATGAGATCCCCGGGGTGAGGCATCTCACCTCAGTCATTGAACTCACTTCTCGTTGGCCATGAGTCTGTCCAGCGTCTGACGGAGGAGATACACCAGGCCTTTTCCCAAAGGGCAGGGTCCGAGGCATCTCCCGCCCAGTCTGTCCCTGCACAAAGCCCCGTCCTCTGGGAACTCACCCTCTGAAACTCGGAGAGAAAAAGGAAGTATGTAAAAGTGATATATAAAGTACTGGAAAATGTACTTTAAAAATATTGATATATGTTTCACGTTTGACTTTAGAATAAACTTCTACAGGATCTAAATGTATACTGATTTTGTTCTACATGTCACAACATACGTTGTTGATTTGCAATCAGGAATGAATTTCTCCTTAAATATCAATTTTTTCTTAAGAATACACTTTTTGTTACCTAAAAAAGAGATACTTAGTGAGTCTCACAATTTTTCACATTCTTTCCTTTTTAGTTGTGCCAGTAGCTACTTCCCTGCAACTTGTATTACTTTCAACTGGAATATTGAAAACAGTTTCTAATTTTCATCTATCTTCAATTCATTTTATAAAATAGCGTTGGCCAGGAACTATGACTCACGCCTATAATTCCAGCACTTTGGAAGGATGAGGTGGGAGGATTTCTTGAAGCCAAGAGTTTGCGACCAGCCTATGCAGTATAATAAGAGCTTGTTCCCTCTACAAAAAAAAAAGAAAGAAAGAAAGAGAAGAAGAAAGAAAGAAAAAACTTAGCCCTGGTGTTGTGGCATGTACCTGTAAGCAGAGAGCTATTCTGGAGGCCAAGGCAGGAGGATCACTTAATCCCAAGAGTTCGAGTCTATAGTGAGCCATAATAGAACCACTCCAGACTGGCTAACAGAGTTAGACTGTATCTTTATCAAAATAAAATTAAGTTGTGTTAAAATAGTGGTGTTGGTATTTCTCCATTGTGCTTGGTTCCAGGATTGCTGTACCTCAGCTGTTGGTCAATAGATGTATTTTCCTCAAAAATCTCCATTGATATAAAGACTTAACAAATTGGAGTATAAAATGAAAACTAAAGCGTGCATCTTTCTAAGCAATAACAGCAAAAAGATTTCATAAAATTTTCTTAAATATTTTGTAGCATGTTTTAGAGAATTGTAGAATGCTGGAACTGTAAAGAACCTTATCTACTGCAAACTCATTTTAACATGTATAATGTGAAGCCAAAGCAGATTAAGCAATTTATTTGGCTAAAGTTGCTTACTAGAGTTATCAATAACAAAGTAGGAGTTAAAACCAAGGTAGCCCGAGTCTTACTTAGTAAGAGTTCTTGAGCTCTACATTCTTTTTGTTTTGGAGAATGTAAATTTATCTGTAGGTACTTACAAGCAGTTATGTAGATAATGGCTCAGTTCTAAATATTTGCTTCAAGGCCCCAAATTACATTGTTAACCTGAAAAAGAGGAGCTGGCCTTGTGTGTGTGTGTGTGTGTGTGTGTGTGCATGTGCGCGCATGTACACGTGTGTGTGCATGCATGTATGTGTGTATCTTCAGTGTTAGTATTATTTTTACATTAAATAAAATACCAGAGACACACTAAAATATTCACATCTCTCTCCAGCTAATTGGTGACTTATCCTAGATCATATTAGGAGCTATTGCTCTTCAGTTCACCCCAATATAAAACGCTAAAATTAAAGTTTATTGGAATTATGATGGTTGATCATTTCCAATCTGTGTGTGCAAGGCCAAGGCAACACCAAACTAATATGTTAGCACAAACAATTAGAAAGAAATTAAATCTAATAAGTGGTCATTGACTCTGATGAAAGTCAAACATTTGGACATCCAGGTCAATTTATTTCTATTTTGTTTTTATCATTATGCCATTCTATCTCTCTAACTGATGATAATTCAAGTTTCTTTCTTGATCTTCACTAATATGTGAATATAACGCGTACATTTAAGAAAAACATGATCATATCCATAACTGATAGATTAAAACACATATATAATGAGTGTGGGGAATTGCCTTTCAAATTCTAGATAATTTTACATTGAATATTTGACAAATCTGAGAGTTCTAAAGTGTTTTTATGTTGCTCATTTAGAGGTAAATTTGTGACAGTATATTATATAATTTTATTTTACCCCTAAAAAACAGAAGATAGTTTACCAGAAAGACAAAGGAGGAAAAAAGATAAACTAGAATAAGTTCAACACAATAAGATTTGGAGGATTAAAAAAAGAAGAAATAGATTTAAGGAAATAACCACCTGGAAAGAGACTGTTTAAAGCCTTGTAGACTTAAGTCAGTTTAGTAAACATGAATAAAAGTTAAATAAGATGAAGAAGAAAAGAAATACCAGATTTTAAAATTCTAAAAGAAAAAAACTAAAAACAAACTTCTATGAACAATAAAAAAGTACCAAGAAAAGAAGCACCATGATTATTCAAAACATAGTTCATATTATTTATAATTAGTAATGAATAGACTAAATTTTAATTGTGATAATATAAAGGGAAAAATTATCTTTATTGTGCTTGATCTCTGCCCTTCAGCATGATTGCTACTACTCTCTTGTGTGTAAGATTAAGAAATAATAGCCAAGAATAATGAAGTTATAGATGCTTATTGCATGTTTTTAAACATATGTATTAACTCTATTTGTACTTAATGAATTAAGTAGCTTTAAAACTTTTACTGATTTGAATTAAGACAATTGGTTATCATTTATTGTTTCTTCTGTTATCAAACTGAACGTTCTCTAGTATCATTTATTCAGCAGCCAAAATTATGTATTTGTTTCTAATTAAATCTTCCTTTACCATCTCTTAATAATTTATTAAGACTGTCTCTAAAATTACATTTAATACGACCTTTCTGCAATCAAACTTTTCCTAGATTTCACCACAGAGTGAATAAAGATTAAATAATTTCCAATTTTAAAAATATTGCTTTTACAAGTTCTTGCCCTCACTTGCCCACATAAAACTCTCAGTTTTCCTTATAGTGCTTCTTCCCACCATCAATAATGATAGTAAAAACTAGTTCTCAAGCTGTACCAACCACATAATGGCTTCTGCCAAGTTCTTCAACATTCTTTAGCCCGTTTATCAATCCTTTAAATGTGAAGGGGTAAAATTTAACCTATTTATAAAGACAGTAATATCTACTGATAATTTTTAAAATTTATTTCTGTAGTTGATGAATGTTTTGTTCATTATTTTTCTTATACTGACTGCTATTTTTCATCTTTTAATTATTTATTTTTAACTTTTTTTATTTTATCTATCTCTTTTTCTATTACTTAATCATCTCTTATCATTATCACTGCCTTTCTTCAGTGAAATATTTTCAAAATCAATTGAGATTTTAGTTTCAGTCAAAATGAAGAAAGTTCTCTCTTCACCATTCATTGACTTTAAATGTAACTAAAACCCAGGGTACAATTCATAGAGCACTTATGTTAAAAGTCTGAAATGCAAATAATACCAGGTTGATTAGGAAAGAAAATCACTCTCTAAGCTGATTTCAAAAACAGCACAAAAGCTGGAAATGCAGATGAAGGCAAAAAGAACCCCAAGAGAAGTCCTATATTTCTGTTCCAAAGACAAGAAAAGAGAACTCTAAGAGAAAAAAAGTGGAAAAAATTCCCTGGATATTTATATTTGTGTCTTATTTTCTATCCCTTAACTCTTGCAGTGGTGGCAGTAATAATAGAGGTTTCTTGGCAGACACCAGAAATGAAGAATGGAAAACCTTTTCTTAGACAGTTAAATTTCATTCCTGAGAGGTTGTGAAAATTCCTATTCTCTTTCATCTTCTCGCATCACAACCCCAGCAAAAGACGCAGGTTCAAGAAGCATATGACAAAGTAGATAAACAAAAGCCTCCACTTTTCAGCTAGAAGTTCAAGAAAAGGAGTACCTGAAAATCAGATGATTTTAGTAATAATGGGCAGAGAAGAACCTAAAGAAATCATTCTTTCAGCCGGGCTCGGTGGCTCAGCCTGTAATCCTGCGCCTTTGGGAGGCTGAGGTGAGTGGATTGCCTGAGCCCGTGGGTTCGAGACCCGCCTGGGCAAGCAAGACCTCATCTCTACAATAAATCAAAAAAAAAAAAAATTAGCCAGGCGTGGTAGCGCACGCCTGTAGTTCCAGCTACTTGGAAGGCTGAGGCGGAAGGATCGCCGGAGCCCAGCAGGTTGAGGCTGCGGTGGCCGGGAGCAGCCACTGCACTCCAGTCTGGGCGACAGAGACTCCAACTCAAAAAAAAAAAAAAAAGAAATCATCCTTTCAAATTTATGTATCAACTCTTGGACTCAGTCTTGAGCTGTCCAAGGGTGAATCTGACCCTAAGTAGGGCACCAAAGGTCTGAGAAATTAAATATGAGAGAGAGAGAGAGAAAGAAAACACTTCCCAGTTCCAAGGCTAGCAATCAAATATTACACATTTGAGATAGAGCCAAATACTACTAGAAACTTAAAAAAATAATTAAACTGCCAGGCTCAGTGGCTCAGCCTGTAATCCCGTGCCTTGGGAGGCTGAGGTGAGTGGATTGCCTGAGCCCGCGGGTTCGAGACCCGCCTGGGCAGGCGAGACCTCATCTCTACAATAAATCAAAAAAATTAGCCAGGTGCGGTAGCGCACGCCTGTAGTTCCAGCTACTTGGAAA
>CAUYQG010144806.1:0-10743 GCA_963574415.1 Tarsius wallacei | reverse complement strand
GCAACCTCTGTGGAAAACAGTATAGCGATTCCTAAAATCTCTAAATATCGACCTCCCATGTGACCCCGCAATCCCCCTACTGGGAATATACCCTGAAGAACTCAAATCACTCTATAAAAAAGATACTTGCACACGTATGTTTATTGCAGCACTGTTCACAATAGCAAGAACCTGGAAGCAACCATGCTGTCCATCAAAAGAGGACTGGTTTAAAAAAATGTGTTACATATACACAATGGAATACTATGTAGCCGTAAAAAAGAACAAAATCATGAATTTCGCAGCAACCTGGATGGAACTAGAGTTTATAATACTGAGTGACCTCTCACCGAAACAAAGATCTGAGTATCACATGTTCTTACTCTTACAGTGAACCTTGAACATCCAACGTAATACTATAAGAAAATGACTGACAGTGGTGGGAAACTATGGGGGGAGGGGAAGGGAGATGGGATTAACGGTAGTCAATATCTGTCTGGGGACGGGGAGACACCTCTTATCAACAAGGGTGACTGAACAAAGCATATTTGTATACCTAACCCTTAACTGTACCCCACAATATCATAATAAAAAATACTGATTATTTTAAAAAATGGTTAAAATAACAAATATTATGCATATTTGCCACACAAAAAAGAAAATGATCTCAGATTAAGTAGGTATTTCCAGCAAGAAACACAATAAAACCATTTATTAGGCACCTGTTATGTGCTAGGTGCTAAACTAAGCACTTTAGGTATATTATTTTGTGTTTTCTAAATAAAACCTGTGTGAGCAGAATGATTGTTTTTATTCTACACATGATTAATCTGAATTCAAGTTGGTAAGTGGGTTGCAAGATCATACAACAAGTGGCAAAGCCAGGATATAAACTCAGGTTTCTTAGACTAGGAAGAGAGATAAGCTGGTAAGAAATACACAGTCAGGGTGAGGTGGAATTGGAAACAGGTTGTGGGGTCCTGATTTGGGGGCCTAGGGGTCAGAGACAGGACAGCAGCCCCAGGAAGAAATAGAAGAACACATCTTAGAAGAAATGGAATAGAGTTTAGCTTTTTTTTTTTTTTGAGTCAGTCTCACTCTGTCGCCCAGGATGGAGTTCAGTGGCATGCTCATGGCCACCCCAGAGTCAACCTGCTGGGCTCAAGCAATCCTTCAGCCTCGCCTTCCAAGTAGCTGGAATACAGGTGTGCGCTACCATGCCCGGTTAATTTTTTTGATATAGTGTAGAGACGAGGTCTCACCAAGTTCCCCAGGCTGCTCTCGAAACCCTGGACTCAGGCAATCCTCTCGCCTCGTCCTCCCAAAGTGCTGGGATTACAGGCTTGAGCCACTGTGCCCGGCTGAGTCCAGTTTTTAAGGTAATTTTCAAGAACAGTGAGATAAGCTAGGAATTGGGGATTATGATTTGGTTTAACCGATGAAGAAGGCAGAATCCAAGTCCTAGACATAGGGCCCAGGTTCCGAGCTAGATGAACAAGACAATTGACTTGTTGCTTTCACTTGGGCTACAAAATTAGGCTTTGTGAAATTCCCCATGAATCTGGAGGGAGAAGAAAGATCACAAATTCACATCAGTTCTGACACAGATAGACAAAGTGTAGAAAGTGGAGAGGTGGAAGCAGATATCCAGGACTTCTTACAGTGCTATGTTCTGGATTCTATAATGGTAACAAATTCCTCAGCTCCAGATATTTTTCTCTCTTTTCAAAATTAAGGGATTTCTAGAATCTTTCTCTTAGTGAAATGAGAATATTAACCTCAGCATTATGACTCCCCAGGGTCAGCTTTTCCAGAGCTGGATAACTACTCTGGTACAAATCAAACACACACAGCTCTAGGGATGCTTACGAACTTCATCTTTTGGAAGGACAGCCTGAAACTAGCCTATCTCATGAGATTCAAGAGATCATTTTAAATATAGTCATAGAAAGATACTCAAACCAAGAAAGGCTACGACTCTGTGCAGATAATTTATCAGAGCGTGGTGATGGCCCAAGATATAAGAAGTCGGTGAATAAATTGGTCACTGGACACAAATAAGAAAATGCCACCTTCAATTCTTCATTTGGTGATAGAATTGTGCATGGGTTTGGATGTCTTCTTTCCTTTGATGCTTATATAATAATGAGATGTATCAACAAGCGAGATTAGTTTCATTTTTCTTCTCTCCCATAACACCATCCTTTTCCTTTGCTGTATCAATGTGGCACTGGAACATCAGGTTAAAGGGAAAAAAGAAAAATTCAGGGAGTCATGTTTTGCCTATGGTGCCAAACATGTAGATATGTGGAACTGATTGAGTGATTAATGTTTTTACTTTTCATTAGGATATTGGATATTGTGTGGGCACTTTATGAAGGATAAATAATGTAGCTATGATGGATTTATACTAATGTAAGTCCTTGCAACTCACATGCCTCAAACACCTGTTAACATATTAGAGCTCAGTACTGAGAAAATAACTTTTTAAAAAAATGAGAACTATTGGAAATATTTGAGACAGACATAAATACTTCAAGTCTAGTCTTAAGGAATTTTTTCTGTTTTATAAGCAAAAATCTAAAAAGAAGTATAATCACATATTCAGTAATACTTCAAAAGTGTGATTTAATTCAAATGAAAATAGATAAATAAGCATAATTCTCCATTTAAATGTTAACACATTTCAGAAATTTTCTAACATCAAATTTATATTGCCAGTATAAAAATAGATACAAACAGAAAATGCATCAAAGGATTCTTCCTAGAATTTAACTAAATGCCATAAATTGACATTTTAAAATCATTTATTCACCGATATGATTACTGATATACATTATGTCTTAATCACATCTTATGTATTGTCAAATATATCTTGATTAATTGCTCCTGAGTGACCTAACACTACTGATTTCATCAGCCAATTTGTCTTCTTTGCAAGAAAGAGAAAAAATACTTCTAACACCTTGGAATGCTACTTAAAATTTGATTAAAGTCTAAAACCCAGCCAGATCACACACAGAGTTTCTCAGGTGGATCAAATATAGTTCTATTAATGTGCAATTTTGGAATTATTAAATAAGTTATTCAAATTGGTATTTTAAAGCTGATTATAAGATATGGTCACTTAACAGATTTAGTTTTAATCAAAGTAAACAACTAATCTGAATGTTCTCACATTCCTACTCCCGCTGGCTGAGTGAGTTGGCTTTGTTAATGGACACATACTGGTCCTTTTGACTAAATTTTCTAAAAGCATTGGATGGAAAATTTTCCTTTGGTTACAGTACATAAATATTTTTGGGCCCTTGTTCCGTGCCTAATGCTAAACTAGTTGAGTTGAGAAAATAATTGGGAAGTGGATTTTCAAAAATGTGGAATAATAGTACAGGAATGGAAACAGTGCTGTGGTACTAAAATGTACAGTTTGACTTCTCGGATAAGAATATATTGCACATTAGTTTCATAGTGACAGAGAAACAAGTGTGGGTCAAGGGTATTAGGTGGAGTAGAAGCATTTCCAGGGGATTTTCACCGAGTGTTTAATACTATGGATCTCAACTTAGGGCCATTTTACCTTCCAGTGTCTACTTGGCAACATCTGGAGACATTTATATTTGTCACAACTAAAAGGTGTGCTGCTGGAATCTAGCGGACAGAGGCCAGGGATGCTGCTCAAAATCCTATTATGCATGGGACAGCCTCCTCTCCCCCAACAAAGAATTATCCTGAAAAAAGGTCAGTCGTGCTGACAGTGAGAAACCCTGTGGTAGGTGAGAGCAAAGAAAGTAGAACTTCTAGGCAGGGAAGAAATCTGGAGTCAGGGAATAAAAATGATTCTGAGTAACCATGGAGCCAGTTGGGAGTCCTCCGGGTTTTGGGGAAGGATATGGAGGAAATGGAAAGAAATAAAATCAGAAAGCAGATGGTAATTAGGAGAGACGCTTTCATTTCTTATTTGAATTAATTAATTTTGACTTCAGTTTTGGCAATAAAATGCACTAGATAGCCAAAAAGTCTTATTTTAAAAAAACCTGAATATAGTGGATAAATAAATAACAAATATGTTTTTAAAGGCAGGTGTCTTAATCTGTTTTGTGCTGCCATAACAAAATGCCACAGACTGTGTAATTTATAAAGAACAGGAATTTATTTCTCATAGTTCTAGAAGCTGAAAAGTCCAAGATCAAAATGCTGGCATCTTGTGTAGGCCTTCATATGGTGTTATCACGTGGTGAGAGGTGGAAGGGCAAGAAAGGAGCACTGAGCTCACATAGTACAGAATAGAAGAGTGAACCCGTTCCTGGAATTCCTTTTAATAACAGTGTTAATCTATTCATGAGGGTGGGGCCCTTATGTCTTAAACACGTCTCCAAAGGTCTCACTTCCCAACACTGTTGCATTGAGGATTAAGTTCCCAACACATACACTGATGAAGACAACTGCCCTGTGAGCACCTGCTGATAGTGTGTGGAGCTTTAATTTAATGATTTAGTTGGGGCCATGCAACAAAACCTAGAGTCAGTAAAGTGAGAAGCTAGAGGTCCCAATGTAAAGCCAGGAGCTTTGAAGAGAGAGACCCTCAGTCAAAGGATGATCTTAAATCAAACAACCAACCAGTAAAAAACCCCAAAAAACAAAAACAACCAGCCAAAAAAAAAAAAAAAAGCTTATCCCATTAAAGGACACATTAAGGGCTAGCCTTGCTTCTTGATGAAGGGAAAATAATCTTCAAAAATTATAACCGCAAGCTAGCTGTCATTTAGGACCAGCATTTTTGCAACTTTTTTGTAGTCTGAAGAAAACAAGTGAAGAATTTAGTCATGCTGAATTGAAAGCTCCTCTAGGCACCAAATGCAAATAATCCTTAAAGGTATGTACTTTGTAGCTTCAAAGGCTGCCTACAAAGTCTCAAGGATAGGAACTCACAATTTAAAAACCACAAAACACCCCTAATAAGCCATCATGAGTGAGTCACACACAGCAGAGTCAGACCTAAGAAGTTTTTGGGTAATGGAATGATCAGATTCTAAGTTTAGTGAATTTAATAAGCACAAAAAGAATCAATAAGGAAGAAAAGACTAATATGATTAACCCAGTGGATATGAAAAATAACCAAATATATATTCTAGAAATGAAATAAAACTACTTCATATAAAAACACAAAATCTCAGATTAGACATAGCTAAGGAGAGAATGAATAATATGGAAAGTAGAGCTTTAAAAGTCACTGAGAAAGTAGCACAAAGGTTTAAATATATGGAAAATATGAAAGTGAGGTTAAGAGACATGGAGGATAAGTTGGAATGATTGTAACATAACATTATTTAGAGATCCAGAAGGAAAGGAAAAGAAACAAGGGGAAACATGTCAAAAAAAGAAATTGATTAAAAGATGTAGCTGATTGAATATGAGAGGAAAAGAGGGAAAATTTACAATTCTGAGGATTAAAAAACTTTGCTTTTGTTAACAAATGGGAGTATTGTGAAGGGAAATATTTTCAGGGGCCTGTGGAGAGTTTGGTTTTGAAATGTTAAGTTTGGGGTGCTAGGATAGTCAAGAGATAAAGCTTTAGAGATAATGAAGACCTAAACATAAAACTTCAAGCTATAAGAATCCTAGAAGAAAATATGGGAGACACCCTTATGCACATCAGAGTAGACAAAAATTCTTGACCAAGTTCCCATAAGTGGATGCCATAAAAATGAAGATAGACAAGTGGGACTTCATCAAACTAAAAAGTTTTTGCCCAGCAAATAAACCATCAAGAGAGTAAAGAGACAACACACAGAATGGGAAAAAAATATTTAGAAAGTATGCATCTGACAAAGGGCTAACATCCAGCATCTACAAGGAATTCAAACGCAGTCAAAACAAACAAAGAATCCCATCAAAAAGTGGGCAAAAGACATGAACAGACATTTCTCGAAAGATGACGTACAAGCGGCCAACAGACATGAAAAAATGCTCAGCCTCACTAATCATCAGAGAAATGCAAATCAAAACTACAATGAGATACCACCTAACTCCAGTAAGGATGGCCATAATTAATGTCAAAAAACAACGGGTGCTGGTGTGACTGTGGAGAAAAGGGAATGCTTTTACACTGTTTGTGGGAGTGCAAGCTAGTTCAACCTCTGTGGAAAACATTGGGCAATTCCTAAACGAACTAAAAATTGACCTTTCACATAATCCAGATCCCTCTCCTGGGAATATACCCAGAGGGACATAAATCGTTCTACAAAAAAGACACCTGCACATGCATGTTTACTGCTGCACTATTCACAATAGTTAAAACATGGAACCAACCCCACTGCCCATCAAAAGTGGACTGGATAAAGAAAATGTGGTACATATACACAATGGAGTATTACACAGCCACAAAGAAGAACAAAATCATGGAGTTCATAGCAAATTGGATGGAGATGGAGACCATCATATTAAGTGAACTGTCACAGAAACAAAGTACTGAATATCGCATGTTCTCTCTCGTAAGTGGGCCCTGAACACTAGTCACATTTGCACAAGGGAGGAATTGTCAGTCCTTGGGCACTGCTAAGGGAGGGAGGGAGGAAGGAGGGTAGGGGGCATGTGACAACACAAAGCTTATCCGATTCACTACCAGGAGAAATGAAGGCCAGTTAGAAGCACAAACTTTACCTGCATGCAGCCTACTTATGTAGTTAACCCTCACTTGTACTCCACATCTCTATAATAATAAAATAAAATAAAATAAAATAATTAGCAGGGCATGGTGGCATGTACTTTTAGTCCCAGTTACTCAGGAGGCTGAGTTGGAAGGATCACCTGAGCCCAGGAGATTGAGGCTCTGGTGAGCCATGGTTGTGCCACTGCACTGCAGCCTTCATGACAGAGTAAGATGGCAACTCAAAAAAAAATAATAATAATGCTAGGGCAAAAATAGAAAAGCTTTTATTTATATTATTGTAAGCTTTTAAAAATGATTTCCCCTGAATTGGCTATTTTCCTCTTTTCTCTCTGGTTATTACCATTTTTATTTTGCAGTTGTAAAAATATATGTTTGCCATTTGTTTGAAGAACAATGCAACCCACTCCAATCCATCACCCAGCCCTGCTCCTAGCAAATTCTCACAGCTCATCAGGAAAACGACTGCCTGATGGAACAGGCACATCTAAGCCACACATCCTCCGAATGCGCACCGAGCCCTCAGCCCTGAAAGCACCTCACTGCAGCGATGCCGTGCAACACCTGATGCACAGTGCCAAGAGCGAGACCAAAAAGGAGTTTTCAAAAGAAGGAAATCATGTATTTCATGACCAGCAGCATTTGTTAAAGCTACTTTCTAAGTAATTGTGTGAATTAATGTCAGAAAGGCAATGTGATTCTTTTAACCTGATGATTCAATGAAATGAAAACCTTCAGAGAGAGGGAAAAAAAATGATCAAGTAATCTTTCTCCTGATCACTACACTCAACTCGCATTATCTCAGGGCTCCACTGCAGTGCTTATTGTGCACAAAGTGCCCTCCAGTCATTTATATTAAAATATTTATGGTCAAATTAACAAAGCTGCAGTCAACAGCTTCTGTGAGTCCTATGACCCAGAGTTCAATACTGAGAAGCAGGGTTGAGTTGAATCCTATCTTTGCTACAGAGAAAACATCCACTTGATTCACTGTGACTTCAGATGCAAGTCACATATATTCTAAGACTCAGTTTCTTCATCTAAAATGGAAAAAAAATAGAAACTGCCTTACACAACTAATATATTAATATACACTCTACCCTTGAACATTGCAGGGGTTGGGACACTGATCCCACACAGTCAAAAATCCATGTATAACTTTGACTCTTCAAAAACTTTACCACTAATAGCTTACTGTTGACTGGAAGCCTTACTAATAACATAACATAAACAGTTGGTTAACATATATGTTGTATGTTACATGCATTATATATTGTATTGTTATACTAAGGTAATCTAGTGAAAATAAATGTTATTTAAAAAATCACACAGAAGAGGCAGAGCACGATGGCTTACTGCTTTAATTCCAGCACTTTGAGAGGCCGAGGTGAGAGGATTGCTTGAGGCCAGGAGTTTGAGACCATCCTGGGCAATATAGCAAAACCTTGTCTCTACAAAAAATAAATATAAATTATCCGGGTGTGGTGGTGTGTGCCTGTAGTCCCAGCTCCTAGGGAGGCTGGAACAGGAGGATCACTTAAGCTCAGGGTTTCAGGCTGCAGTGAGCCATAATTGTGCCACTGCACTCCAGCCTGGGCAGCAGAGTGAAACCCTGTCCCCCCCAAAACGAAAAGAAAATCATACAGAAGAGAAAATATATTTACTACTCATTAATTCATTAAGTGGAAATAGATTGTTCTAAAGGTGTTCATCCTCAAAGTCTTCACATCGAGTAGGCTGAAGAGAAAGAGGGAGAGGAGGTTTGGTATTGCTGTCTCAGGGTGGCAGAGGCAGAAAAGGTGGAGGAGATGAAAGGGGGGAAGGCGAGGCAGGCACACTCAGTGTAACTGTCATTGAAAAAAATCCATGTATCAGTAGACCTGCACAGTTCAAACCTGTGTTGTTTGAGGGTCAACTGTATGCATATTTATACATATACACACTGACATGTACATGTATACACATACATACAATATATACACATATACATATATAAACTTTTTAAACTGCTCTTAAATTTTTTCCTCAGCCATATCACAACTTCTTGGGCTTGCTAAGTGTACGAAGTATAGCTGACCTCATCTCTGTTGTTGTTTGCAGTACTGGTGGCTTATTAGGAGTTATGTCAGTTGCTTTTAAGAGCCTCACAATTGCAAAGAACCCTCCAAGTATTTTTGCCTTGATTACGCTGAACTCTTCCTCCTCCAAGAGGCAGGTATAGCAGTTCTCTTTGCACAAATGAGCCTCTCTGGAAACTGGAGCTCAGGACCTTGGGTAACTAGCCCAAGGTCCACACAGCTCCAGAGTGCTGCTGAGCTAGGAGTCTAACTTAAAGCCCATGCCCTTTGCTATCTACTACGATTTCTCATCATCTTTAGCACCAAACAGGAAGCTCCCCCATGGATTCAGCCAATGAGGAGGTTGAAACCACCAGAACTCTAAAGTGGATAGCATACCCTTCAGACTATGCTGTTCCACTGCACCTTGCCTCCCCCAAGCATTTGAGAGACACTACACTAAATCACCAGCCACCAAACTCAGGCACACCAGCTAACTTGAGAATGTGTACACAGGTCCTCATCCAAGATTGTACCATGTGGTTTAAAAAGTTAACACTCTGCTATGAACATTACAAAGCCTGTCCAGTGATCTCAGCCAGGTGGGAGAACTCTTTCTACCACACAGAGCCTGAACACGGGGTCTTGGGTGTTGATTATTTATGCCAGAGCCAAAATTCCATGCTGCCTGTGGCATAATAAAAAAAAATAGATTTGATCTCTGCCTCCAGTTCCAGGTACAAAACTCCTAAAACACTTGTAATTTCCTAAGTAACAGAGGTGCTAGGAACATCTTTTGTTCTGATATTTGTCCCTGGCTTCTGACACAGAACTCCTAAATCCCTTGGAGTTTCTTGGGTTATAGGAGCATCTTTTCTTCTAGTGAAGTGACTCTTGGTGGGCTCCCTGATGGGGGCTGGTCAACAGAAAGACCAAACCATAATTAGAAACTTGGAGAGAGAAGAGGGGTTGGATATTGAGTTAATAATCAACCATGCCTATATGATAAAGCCTCCATAAAAATTCCTAAACAAAAGGGTTGGTAAAACTTCCAGGTTGGTGAAAACATGGAAGTGCTAGGAGGGTGGGATATCTGGAGAAAGCATGGAAGCTTTGTACATCATTGGTGTCCATCAAGAATTGGAAAATTGGTTGGCATGGTATAAAAACTCACATATTGGGGTCAGAAGTGGTATGTCAATGAAACAGAGAGCATCCCTCATCAGACATTGACCCTGCCAGCACCTGGATCTTGAGCTTCCTAACCTCCAGAACCATAACAAACCAATTTCTATTATTTATAAGTTACCCATTCTCAGGTATTTTGTGATTACAGCACAAATGTACTAAGACACATATCTATGGACTTAAAAAAATCTTTGCAGATAGAATCATAGCTTATATCAGATTCTCAAAGGAGTACATCACCGTAAAGAGGTAAAAACCACTATATGAGGAAGATTTTGCTCATAACTTATGGAATGAAAAAGATCAAAGCAAGGATTAATCCAAAGGATGGTATCTTTCTAGATAATCCAAACGTCACAAGAGTGAGCTTTGAGTAAAGAAAAACGATATGTATGGGGAGACATAGATTGTATCTAATGATCTCAACTTTAAATAAAAAGGAATTTTAAAGTGTGATTAGCAAAAATTAAACAGTGGAATATAAAAAATTGACTGGCTCTATTTTTTTCTATTTGTTTATAATTTCTAAATGAGAGAAAAACCAGAACATCCATAACCCAGCTGGATTATCAAGGAGATCAAATTATGAGCCATTATTTTCATACCCTTTTAGGGTTTTCTGTTTTTCCTCATTTTTTTTTTTTTGATTTGGAGTCTCACTCTGTCGCCCAGACTGGAGTGCAGTGGCTGCTCCCGGCCACCGCAGCCTCGACCTGCTGGGCTCAGGCAATCCTTCTGCCTCAGCCTTCCGAGTAGCTGGAACTACAGGCGCGTGCTATCACGCCAGGCTATTTCCTCATTGTTATTGTGTTACAAATTTAACAGCTATTCAGGTTCCTTTCTCAAAAGAAA
>CAUYQG010144804.1:0-57109 GCA_963574415.1 Tarsius wallacei | reverse complement strand
CCCGGCTGATTTTTTGATTTATTGTAGAGATGAGGTCTCGCCAAGTTGCCCAGGCGGGTCTCGAACCCGCGGGCTCAGGCAATCCACTCACCTCAGCCTCCCAAAGGCGCGGGATTACAGGCTGAGCCACCGAGCCCGGCGGCTTCATCATCTTTTAAAGGCCCCGCCTCTGTATTGATAAATGATTCTCTTGGTGCCCCCCTCACTAATATGGGCATCCCCTTTCTGTAGGAATCAAAGAGAAAGTTCTAGCACTTTTCAGTTGAATGCCTATCAGATCTGCAGATTTTCTCTCTTCTTCTTCTCTTTTTCTGGATAGGAGCAGAGGTGAAAGCGAGGTTTAAGGCAGCAGAGCTTATTCTCACCAAACCCTGAGCACAGCCTTCATTTAGGACATCTCCCTCAGTTGAATGTGGATTACTTTGTACTCATGTTTCCTGTAAATTTATGTTGAGGCATAAATTCCAGGACATCCAGAAGGGCATTTTTTAAAAAGCAGTTACACATAGTATAGTGTCCCTTGCCATACCTATTCCCACAAGAGGAGTAATTTTCAGTAGTAGAACCAAATAGAAGCGCTGTTAAGCTTTGTATGTTGAGTTATTTTATAAATAGAAGGTGAATGAATGGAGATTCTTTTTCACTCTGTTCTTCTTACCATCCCTCCTTAGTTTCTTCCTGCCTAGGTACACTCCAAGTTAAAGAGAAGAATGATTCATTTTATCATTTGGCTGAAGTACTTCCCGTTCACCTTGAGAATTCAGGGCAGTCCAAACATGAAAATAGTTTATCTTAATCACATGGCATGAGGTATTCTGAAAATTCAATGGGTCTTTATTAAATCCTCTATTATAGAAATAATAAGACTGAAGAATTTGTGCTTATCAGTTCATTTATGTGAATGTGATCAAGATGGCAACAGTTAAAAGTAACACACGCATGAAAATAGATAGTTCAACTTTTTTCTCCAAAGAGTTGAAGGCTTTATGCCAGCTATTATTAGGTTGGCATGCCCAGTTTCCTATAGAATACTTTATTTGAGATAAGTGCTATTCATTTTCATATTTCATGGGTCTGAAATTTGACAAATTGATGCACACAGTGGCTTATTCCTACACTCATAATCTTGGTGATTAAGGAAGCCAAATTCAGTACTTGCTTGAAATTTCAGGGTACAGAGGCTGTAGCTCTGTGAGCTCTGCTTAATGCTGGGTATCTTGATATCCTTCTGTGTCTGCTCTTACTTAAAATCGAATTCCTTTATCCTACAGAGACCTGGCACACTCAAGAACCTCAAATTGCATGGAAATAATTGAAGTTGGCTTATTGTGATCCATCCTCTCCTAGCCAAACCGTATGAGGTTGATGAGCTATAAGAAGTAACACCAGTGTACTGGCCACTGTGATTATCTGTATAAATGGCTAGTTGACTGGGTCAATCCAAACCTAAAAAATATATAATCCTACTTTCATTCAAGTCATATGTGTCTGCAATTCTTCAAAATGGCAAAAAGTTACTCTGAAAGTCAGAGCTGTGCACAAATTCCACATTCCACCCACTGCAAACTGTGCCGAGAAAATTCTTCACCTAAAGATGCAGATTCTTCCGGAGACAGCATCTTGAGCTTTCTGTGTCTTGTTTGTAAGAAGAGATATTGTAATGAACCATACTTCAAACACAGAAATCAGTTCAGATATTTATTCTCTGCCAGGTTTATTTTGAAGACTTTTTGAAACTTGGCTAATGGAAAAAAAAAAGCTGAATGTACAACATATAACAGAGTTAGGACATTTACTAAACAAGGGAAAAAGGCATGGAACTGTGTTCTATATACAAATAAGTTTATACAGACACATTCATGAATATGCTGATAAACAGGATTTTTTCCCTTTCTTTTTAGTGCTGAGATAGAATTTAGCCAACACTTCAAAAATATTATCTTTGCTCTCAAAATATTTATTTCAAAACACGAAAAGCATAATGCTATTTGGTAGAATAGCTTGGAATAGGACTTTTTTTTTCTAGATCCCATGTTTCTAAATTCCTCCTATTCCATCTCCCTTTTAGTAAACATATACAGGTCCTACATTTTTGCAGTTTCATCAGATGTTCCTCTGTGAAAGGCAACTTGTCACCACCTGACAATGAGAACTGTATCCATTTTTTTCTATTAGTTCCGGGTCTCCTGGTAATTCAAATCCTGGGGAAGAGGTTGCTCAGTACTGATAAAGTCAATATTCTATTCAGAGTCAAACAAACTGTCTTTCTTGCTGGTGCTGATTCCTTCAACAATCTCTGGAATTTGTCAAGGACAAGGAGGGTGAAAAATAACACTCTCAATTTAAGCTACATGACAAAACAGCATAAAGTTTCAGCAAGTCTGTATGAAGTTTATTCCTGTCATTGGTGCAATCAAATCAAATCTGTTCACCAGAAGTCAAACGTATTAGCTGCATTTTCCTTTGTAATTCAGGAATTAGAGAGCCATCTGCTGGTCTAATCTTCCTAAGTAGTTTTTTTCCAAAATAGCTAGGGGACTATTCTGAAAAATTGAATTATAGGCCAAGAAGCCAAACAAAATATATTTACTTTTTCTATTTTGGAAATTTCTAGTGGGATAATTAGAGAAGATGGTAATTCTACCATATAAATAAAATGAAATAATAACTTATGTTAATTAACTAGTTTGTTAATCAGTATGTAGATATGGAAAATGTGCCACATGATTAGCATTTTTTTTTTTTAGAATCATAAGATGCGTTAACTCCTATTAGAAAACTTATATTCTAATTTTAAATTTGAAAAAATAAAATAAAATGTTGAAATGACAATGCATGATTTTGGCATCAAAGAAAGTATACAAACTTGGCTAGAACATCTGAGTTTAAATGTTGTATATTCCACTTATTAACCTGATGATTTGAGAGCAGCTTTTCACTTATCCTCAGCTTTTCTGTTTGAAAGCAGTAAAATCTGCTTCATCAGTGTTTCATATAAGTATGGTGTAAATTGATAAAAGTTATATATGTATGCAGGGTATAAAACGCTGAAATCATAAAGTCTAATGAGCTGCATGAAAGCAGGACTCTAAACACTATGTTAAGAGCAATGAAAACCAGAGTGTCCGGGGATGGTGTATATAAAGCAGAGCTGAATGACGACGGATAAGGTGACCACGGATGACAGTAATGTGGGTGGGCATCTTACAAAGTACTTAAGTAATCTAAACATGGGACAATTCAGCCTGAGGGGGATAATTCATTAACAAGTATGATTTCCCCATGGCTAGTAGCATTTCATTTATATCAAAGTGCTTGAAGGATGAGACAGAGTGTGAACGAAGCTGAAATTTAATCTCTGGCTTGCCACATACAGGTTTTTAAAAATCATCAAGGGAGGGAATAGAAAATCAAGTATCAAGGAACAGGAAAAATGGGAAAAGTTTGGAACGAAAGAACTGCAGAGAGCATTCAATAGAAGAGGGAGAATTAAAAAAATATGACCAAAAAAAAAAAAAAAACTCGAAAGCAAAATTAACTTGGAGAGGAGAAATAAACATAACATTAATGACTGCAATCTTTGGAATTTCTGGAGGTGTAGTATAAGCATTAGAATTCTAAGGCAAATGCATTCATTACAGAAATGTAGTTGTCTTTTGAAACGGCTAAGCAATGAAATAGACTCTTAAGAGAACTTGGCTTCCTTCGTTCAAAGTCCTCTGTAGATCAGAAATTTACAATCCACCTAGATCCAAAAGTCTAATATTCCTGTGAAACTTCTTTGCAAAGGGAAAAGTAGTAAACAAAGGCATGAATGGATTTTTTTTGCCTATCTTCTCAATAAAACATACCATGCTTTCTCAGAATTTAATTGAAAAAGAAAAAGACCCTATCATTTTCTTTTTAAGGAGTGTGTCATGAAATGAGCAATATGCCTATTGTTAATTTTTAGACAGTGAAGATAAATCAATGTTGGGTCATCTTGTATATTTTGCAATGCTTTTTATATTTTAATACCAATTAAAAAGTATATTTTTCCCTGAAGTTTTTCAAATTAAAAAATCTCATTAACTATGATTTATATTAATATCAGTGGACTTAATGAAAAATTTAGGATGCTAACATTTTTAAATTCTATTTTCCATTTCATGGCAGATTTGTTATTTTACCTTGGATAAAACATTTAACCATCCACAGTCTCTATATTTATAATACAGAATTAAAATAGCATCATTCTTTCTCACACTTTCCATCTCTAAAGGCCCACTTTACATGATACCTACTTCCTGAAGAAAGTTAATTCTCAATTCTGTGAAAGCCTGAAGGTGAAATTCACCACAATTTCTAAATCACATGCCACTTATTTATTGGATCATTGCCTCTTACAATGAACTAAACTCGTATGTGCCTTTCTTTTTGCTACGATTCCTTTCTCAATTAAACTGCCAAATGTCTCTTTGGCCATGAAAATGCATTTCATCTCTCCAGTGAAAATCACTTTTTTCCTCTGAAGCCCCAGAGGTTTTAATAGTTCATCACTTATGATATTTCTATTCCTCTTGCATTTTAATTATTTTTGTCATTGTTAATGGCTCCTAGCAGAAAATGTTGCTCAAAATAGGTGTCACCCTCTTGGTAAGAATCAATGGGTTGATGAATTACCACCTCCCAGCCTCCCAACACAAATACAGACTCACATTTCTTAGTAAATATCAGGGATGTAACAGAAATAAGAACAAGGCATACCACTCAGTATGGGTCCTGCTATGTTAATTAGGCCACATATCCGAGGAATGGAGTCATTGTAGCTGATTAAAGGGTCTAGACAGTGGTTGCCAAAAATAGTCAGACATCAAAATAACTGGAAACTTGAAATAAAATCAAACTATTTTTTTTAAAACTAAGAACTTATCTCGGACCTGCCTCAGAAGTTCTAAATTCTACCCCCAGCGTTCAACCCTTTAAATTGTATTTGTATTAGTTGCCTGGCGATTCCTATGTAATCATGCTGGAATTAATGTTTGGAACAATGGCTAGTCCAAGAAAACTTATCAAATTAGCTAAATCTTGAGATATATCTTTAAATTGTTTGAAGACATTGATGCCTTCTACTGTATAACCTAGCCAAACATAGTTCTTTCTATAAGTTTAGGGCTCAACACGACATAACTTTTTGTTTAACTTCCTTTGCCTTATTTTTGTATGTTTTTACATCAAAAGCCACGTGGGGTGGAACAGGGTTTTGTAAGCAGAATTCTAGACATCATGCTTTTAAAAATCAAAACATCCTGGCATGATCTAAATTCCCCAATCCCACCTCAGTCTCTCCAGTAGCTTCTAAAACTTATACCTTGATACTGATTTAATAAACTGGATTGATTTAAAAACACGTTTAGAATTTGAGGACTATACATCAAATTATTATGTAATACATTTTAATAGGAATAAACTGAGTGTAAGCCCACAAATCAAGCCATATTTTACAGTTTTAAAACCCTTCAAAAGCTACAACAGCCTGAGCTTGCGGATTTGAGACCTGCCTAGGCAACTTGGCGAGACCTCATCTCTACAATAAATCAAAAAATCAGCCGGGCGTGGTAGCGCATGCCTGTAATTCCGGCTACTGGGAAGGCTGAGGTGGAAGAATTGCCGGAGCCCAGCAGGTTGAGGCTGCGGTGGCCGGGAGCCGCCACTGCACTCCAGTCTGGGCGACAGAGTGAGATTCCAACTCAAAAAAAAAAAAAAGAAAGCTACAACAATGTGTGTACATTTTCACATTGAACAATTGAAGTTCAAATCACATCCTTTTAATGCTTGCAGTCATACCCAAGTTGTTTAATGTTTCTAAGACTCAGTTGTCTCACCTGTCAAATGGTGATAATTACACTCCCTACATCTTAAATGTATTCTGAAGATAACCTGGTATAACCCATGTTATGTGCCTACTGTATATATAGTAAGTAATAATACCTACTAGTTAACACTATTAATATCATCCTATTAGAAATTTAATAATAGATTACCTTAGCAGTTGGAGAGTCCAACATTTGTTATCTTTTTTTTTCTTTTTCATGATAGCCATTCTCATTGGTGTGAGTGATGTTTATTTGTGGTTTTAATCTGCATTTCCCTGGTGGTTGTTTTGTTTTGTGTTACTGTAGCAGAATACTTACGACTGGGTAATTTATAAAGAAAAGGAGTTCACAGCTCTGTAGGCTGTGAAGCTCAAGATTGGCTAGCTAAATCATGTGGTCTTTAATGAGGGCCTCATTTTATACCAAAACATGGTGGAGAAATGAAACAGAAGCTAGGCATATGTTGGGGGAGAAAAGGTAAAACACAAGAGACAATCTTGCTTTAGAACAACTTTCACAGGAACTAACCAAGTCCTGAAAAAACTAACCCAATCTCTTGAGAAAGACTTTAATCTATCCTGATGACATAGTCACCTCTTAAATGCACCACCTCCCACCACTGCCAAATTGGACATCAGGCCAAAACAAGAGGGCTACTGGGTAGAAATCATATTCAGACCTTGGAAATGATGTTGAACATTTTTAAAATAAACTTCTTGGCAATTTGTATGACTTCTTTTTAGAAATATTTCTTCAGATCTTTTGCCCATTTTAAAGTCAGGTTCTTTATTTTCTTGTTATTGAGTTTTTTTGAGTTTCTTGTGCATTTTGAATATACACCCATTTTTACATGTATGGTTTGCAAATATTTACTCCAAGTCCATAAGTTGTCTCTTCACTCTGTTAATTTTTTGTTGCGCAGAAGCCATTTTAGTTTGACACAATCCTATTTGTCTATGTTTTCTTTTGCTGCCTATGCTTTTGAGGTCATACTCCAAAAATATTTTCCAACACTATTGGCAAAAAGCTTTTTTTTCTAGTAGTTTTACAGTTTTTGGTCTTATCTTTGAGTCATTAATTAATTTTGAGTTGACATGTGCTTGTGCTGTAAGGGTCCAACTTTATTCTTTTGTGTATGAATATCCA
This sequence comes from Tarsius wallacei, assembly GCA_963574415.1. NCBI lineage: Eukaryota > Metazoa > Chordata > Mammalia > Primates > Tarsiidae > Tarsius > Tarsius wallacei. The sequence goes on along the minus strand of CAUYQG010144804.1, from coordinate 50,108 downwards.
CTTATTCTGCACAATTTGTTGAAGAAACTGTATTTCCCTCCCATTGTGTGTTCTTGGCAACTTTGTAAAAGATCAGGTGACCATAAAGGATTGTATTTATTTGGGAGTTTTCATTTATGTTTCATTAATCTGTGTGTTTGTTTTTGTGTAAATACCATACTGTTTAGATTACTATCATGTTATAGTAGATTTTGAGATCCAATATTGTGATACTTTGTTATTTTGTCTGAGATTGATTTGGATATTGAAGTTTTTGTGGCTCCACACAAATTTTAAGATTACTGGTTTTTTTTTAACTTCTGTGAATGTTATTGAAATGTTTGTAGGAATTGCATTGAATCTGTAGATTGTTTTAGATAGAATGGACATTTTAGCATATAGATTCTTCTCATTTATAAACACAAAATATTTTTCCATTTATTTATATCTTGTTAAATTTCTTTCACTGTTTTATAATTTTTGGTGTACATATATTTCAGATATTCTTCCTCCTTATTTTATCCTTAAAAAATAAAAACAAGAGAGAAGTCAGGAAGATGGCGGCTGAGCCAGTCGGACTATGTGAGTCTCCGTGTGAGTGAGCGAGTGTATGGAAAATTTTGTGTACCTGCTGGTGAGTGAGTGGACATGTGAGTGGCTGACTGAGTGAGGGCTAGGGATCTAGCAGCCAGGGCTCTCCTGGTGCAGCAGCTGGTGCCACAGCTGCTGAGCTCGTACCCTAGCAATTCCTGGGACACAAAGCCGAGTACAATTTTCTTTTTCTTTTATTTTCCGTTTTTTTTTTTTAATCAACAAACCCTCCCTGGGAAGAAAATGCTGGAAGAGACCATCTAAGTGGGGGCTCATGAGAAAGTGGCCAGCCCTCTCGTGCAACAGCTGGTGCTGCAGCTTCTCTGCTTCGTCCCTGGCCCTTCCCAGGTTGCAGAAGCCGAGTGCCGTTATTTTTTTAAATGAACAAAAGCAGTGGGGAGAAAATATTGTCCCAGGCTCTCCCTCACTGATGCAGCAGGAGAGAGACTGCCAGCTCCTGGCTTTGCCTCACCACTTCAGCACCTGGCAGGGCACTGGCAGCAGGGGCTATGGGAGGAGTCAATAGGCAAAATCCCATGGAAGAGGACAAGAGAGGCACCCCACCACCATCTTATAGGCGTGGCAAGAAAGTGCTCAGACTCGTTCACCATGGAACAACAGACCTGATCTCTGGACTGACAGATCAACTACTCAGGGATTGATCGTGACCCAGAGGGAATATCCTGAAAGCACAAACTTTGGAGAGACCTGAGGAGTGCTGAGTTCCAGGTGCTCCACCCCCTACCCTGATCCAGCCACAGGACAAAAGGCCAGAAAAGGACAAGGAAGAACTCCAAATAGATCAGTGAACAAATTCAGAGCCCAGATCAGGGAAGAATAGAGGACTAAGAAAACATCAGAAGGGAAAGCCTCTCTCACTGACACTGAATAACAGAACTAAAGAGAAAAACAAGAGATCTGTCACAAATGAGGAGAAACCAAAGGAAGACCTAGGCAATTTCAAGTGTACCAAAGACAAAACTCCTGAAAAATCAGAACTTGATGCTCAAACAATGGAAGTCACCAATGACTGGCCCCAGAATGCGACTGGGCTTAGGGAATGAATGGAAAGAGTGAATAAGACTCAAGAAAAACAAGATGTAACACTGAAAAAACTCATAACAGAGATTTGGGCAATAAAAAATTTCAACCAGGAAATAAATAGCAAGATGACAAGCATGGAAGCAGAATTAATCTAGCTGAAGAAAGAATCTTAGAACTTGAAGACCAGAACATAGATTTAACCCGATCTGTAAAATACATAGAAAGAAGACTCAGAAAGAAAGAATAAAGCCTACAAGTGATGTGTGATTACATCAAGAGGCCAAACCTACATCTGATTGGTATCCCAGAAAAAAAAAAGGAAAATGGAGAACAACTTGGAGCAAGTATTCCAGGAGGTAATCCAAGGAAACTTTTCCCATCTCACCAGAAATGTGACCAGTCAAGCATAAGAGATACAGAGAACCCCCACAAGACATCAAATGAGAAGACCAATCCCTAGACACATAGTAATTCACCTACACAAAGTTGGCACAAAAGAAAAAATCCTAAAAGCAGCAAGAGAGAAAGGTCAGACTACCTACCGGGAAAAAACAATCATAGTAATAGCAGACCTATCGGCAGAAACACTACAAGCAAGAAGGGACTGGGGCCCTATATTCAAAGTCCTCAAAGATATGCAATTTCAATCAAGAATTATCTATCCAGCCAAGCTCAACTTCATCAGTGATGGAGAATTAAAATCCTTCCCAGACATCTAATCCCTAAGAGATTATGCAGCTTCCAGACCCCCAGCTATACAGAAGACACTTAAAAAGGTGTTAAGCACAAAAGAAAGAAAAAAAAAGAATGACCACACACTTGCCAAGGCAGCAGCAGAGCACAGAATAAACAGAGAATACAGCACAACAAGAAACTTGAAAATACACACATACGTTAACCCCAAAGCCAAAGAAAACAAGCAAAAAAATAAAAAACTTTGTAAGACCCTCATGGCAGCAATAAACAATCACATTTCAATAATCAGCCTGAATGTGAATGAACTAAATGTACAACTGAAAAGACACACAATGGAAAACTGGATAAGAAACCATGACTCAATTATTTGCTGCTTCCAGGAGACTCATCTCACTACAAGGGATGCACACAGACTCAAAGTTAAAGGACAGAAAATGAATTTTCAGGCAAATGAATCACAAAAGAAGGCAGGAGTTGTGATCTGAAGATCAGACAAAACAATCTTTACACTATCAAAAATTTAAAAAGATGCAAAAGGACACTACACAACGATAAAAGTTTCAATCCATCAACAAGAAATATCCATCCTAAACATATATGCACCCAACACAGGACCACCAGCATTTATAAAGCAACTACAAAGTAAACTAAAAAAAAGATATTGACCCTAACACTATTATAGCAGGGAAATCAAATACCCCATTATCAGCCCTAGAGAGATCATCAGGGCAAAAAATCAACAAGGAGACCCAGAATCTAACTTGACACTTGACCAAATAGACTTAATAGATACCTACAGATAATTCCACCCAACAACCGCAGAATATACATTCTACTCATCACCACATGGAACATACTCCAAGAAGAATCACATCCTTGGCCATAAATCAAGCATAAACAAATTCCATATGGTTTAAATCTTGCCATCCACACTCTCAGATCACAGTGTAATAAAAATAAATATCAACACCAAAACAACATTTTCCCAAAGCCCACAAAGACATGGACACTAAACAGCATGATGCTGAACAACTACTGGGTCAACAGTGAAATCAAAGAAGAAGTTAAAAGAGTCCTGGAAACAAACAAAAATGAAGAAACATCTTACCAAAACCTCAGGGATGCCATGAAAGCAATTCTATGAGGGGAATTATATTTCTACAAGCACACATCAAGAAAACGAATAGATCACAAGTGGAGAGCCTAGCAAACCACCTAAGGGAGCTAGAGAAGACCACCGAAACCCCAACTTTAACAGAAGAATCCAAATCATCAAAATAAGAGCCCAAATACAGGATGTAGAAGACAAAAATATCATAGAAAACATCAGCAAAACAAAAAGCTGGTTCTTTGAAAGAATTAACAAGACTGATGGACTCCTAGCCAGAATGATCAAGAAAAAGAGAGAAAAAGCCCAAATAAACACAATCAGAAATATAAAAGATCAAGTCACAACTGACCCTGAAGAAATACAAAAGTTTATAAAAAATTACTATGTATACCTTTATGGGAACAAACTTGATAACTTAAATGAAATGGAGGACTTTCTGACATCACGCAACCTCACTAAGTTGAAACAAGAAGACATTGAGACACTAAACAGGGTAATAACAACCCAGAAAATTGACTCTGTCATATGAAAACTACTTACAAAAAAAAAACCCTGGACCGGATGACTTTCCAGCAGAATTCTACAATATGTACAAGAAGGAACTGATACCAATCCTTTTGAAAGTATTCCAGGCAATTGAGAAAGATGGAATTCTTCTCAAATCATTTTATGAAGCTAGCATCACACTGATACCCAAATCAGGTAAAGATCCAACAAAAAAAGGGAACTACAGGCCAATATCCTTTATAAACATAGATGCAAAAATCCTCAACAAGATTCTAGTAAAACAGATCCAAAATCACATCTCAAAAATCATCTACCATGACTAAGTAGGCTTCATCCTCAGGATTCAGGACTGGTTAAACATTCACAAGACCATAAATGTAACTAAATACATCAACAGATGTAAAAACAAGAAACACATGATTATATCATTAGATGCAGAAAAGACTTTTGATGAAATCCAGTATCCCTTCTTGATCAAAACCCTCAAACACCTAGGTATAGAAGCAATATACCTCAAAGTAGTAAGTGCCATCAATGATAAACCCACAGCTAACGTATTGCTAAATGGACAGAAACTGGAAACATTTCCCCTAAAAACTGGAACAAGACAAGGCTGCAACTCTCACCCCTCTTATTCAACATTGTGTTGGAAGTCCTAGCTTGGGCAATTAGACAAGAGAAGGAAATCCGGGGTATCCAAATAGGAAAAAAGGAAGTACCTCTTTGCTGACGATATGATCCTATACCTTGAAAATCCAAGAGAAACTGTCAAAAACCTGCTTGTACTGATAAAGGACTTTGACAAAGTCTCAGGTACAAAATAAATGTGCAAAAGACAATTGCATTCCTATATCCCAACAACAAGCAGGCAGAGGCCCAAATTAAAATCGCAATCCCATTCACAATAGCCACAAAAAAGTGAAATACCTAGGTATCTTCCTAACCAAAGAAGTGAAAGACCTTTACAATTAGAACTTCAAAACACTGCTCAAAGACATCCAAGAAGACACAAACAAATGGAAAAATATTCCATGCTCATGGATAGGAAGAATCAACATTATTAAGATGTCCATTCTACTAAAGGCAATCTATAGATTCAATGCAATACCCATTAAGTTACCAACATCATTCTTCTCAGACCTGGAAATGACAATACAGAAATTCATATGGAAGCATAAACAACCATGAATAGCCAAAACAATCCTTAGCAAAAGAAACAAACCAGGAGGTATCACACTTCCAGACTTCAAACTTTACTATTAGGCTACAGTACTCAAAACAACGTGGTATTGGTACAAGAAAAGGTATATAGAACAATGGAACAGGATAGAGATTACAGAAGCAAAGCCTCAATTTCTCAAGCAACTCATCTTTGACAAAGCCTCCAACAACAACCACTGGGGAGAGGAGAACCTATTCAGTAAATGGTGCTTGGAAAACTGGCTGATCACATGCAGAAGACTGAAACAGGATCCCTACCTACCACCATACACAAAAATTAACTCTAAATGGATCAAAGACCTAAATGTAAACTCTCAAACTATATGAATCTTAGAAAACGCTGTAGACACCCTTATGGAAATTGGAACTGGCAACCAATTCCTATTCAGAACCCTACATGCCCATACCTTAAAAAAAAAGATAAGCAAGTAGGACCTCATCAAACTAACGAGCTTCTGCAAAGCAAAAGAAACTATCAAGAGAGGGAGACAGCCCACAGATTGGAAAAAAATATTTGCCAACTGTATATGTGACAAAGGCCTAACATCTAGGATCTACAAGGAACTCAAATGTACCGAAAGGAAAAAAACAAACAGCCCCATTAAAAAGTGGGCAAAAGACATAAATAGACATTTCTCAAAAGAAGATATTCAGGCAGCCAACAGACACATGAAAAAGTGCTCAACCTCACTCATCATCAGAGAAATGCAAATCAAAACCACATTGAGATACCACCTAGCCCCAGTAAGAATGGACATCATTAATATAACAAACAACACAAGATGCTGACGAGGATGCGGTGAAAAAAGAAAACTTCTACCCTTCTGGTGGGAATGCAAACTAGTGCAGCTTCTTTGGAAGACAGTGTGGTTGTTTCTGAAAGAACTAGAAATTTACCTTCCATATGACCCAGCAATTCCCCCATTGGGAATATACCCAAAGGAACTCAAATCATTCTACAAAAAAGATACCTGTACATGTATGTTGTTGCAGCTCCAGTCACAATAGCAAAAACATGGAACCAACCATGTTGTCCATCAAAACTGGACTGGATTTTTTAAAATGTGGTATATATACACAGTGGAGTATTATGTAGCAATAAAGAAGGACAAACATGGACTGCAGAAAACTTGGATGGATTTAGTGTCGATCATACTCAGTAATCTATCACAGAAACAAAGAACAGAGTACTTCGTATGTTCTCACTCGTAAGTGGACCTTGAACAATTATCATAAAACCACACGAACGGGATTGACTATAGTGGGAAACTGCCGGGGGAGGGGGGTGGGATTGGTAGTTGAGGGAAACTGCTAGGGGAGGGAGGGGCACACCTCATTAACAAAGGTACCTGCATAATCATTTGTATACCTAACCTTGAATTGTACACCACATATTTAAAATAGAAAACAAAAATAAAATAAAATAAATAAAAATATGACTAAACCTTCACCATTCCTATTGGGGAAAATATCTGTACAGCATTATATAATTTTAAGCACTGAATTAGATATTGCTTAGAAACAAATTGATTTTTTAAAAAGCCTTCAGAAAAAAAAGATTAAATATGTGAGTAATGGTCTAGATTTTTCTCTCTACTACTGTCTAGTTTTAATATCTGACTTCTTTACTGTAGTTGATTGAACAAATTAAACTCTTAACTGTGACAGCTGCAGTCTGCACACTTCAGCCGGTACCTGTTTTCTGTGTGTTCTGGAGTTGCTATACCATGCCGCAGGGTTTTATATGTACATATTTATGTCTTTGAAAATGTTCTCAGTATAAGCAGTTAAATGTTATTGGATTTGGTCAATATTCCATGTGAGGTGGTGAATACAGCTTAGCGGTGTCATCTGGCAAGTTCTTGCAGTTAAGAATTTAATTTATAACACCTCCCAGAACAAAGAAATAAAAATAAAGTACCATTTATACCACATTATATGATATATCTTATGTATCTTGATTCCTCCAGAGGCTGAAGCTATTGAGCCAGCCAGACAACTGAAGGACAGTCTTACATTTTCATGGATGGAGAATCCAAAAGTGTAATTCTATACACTGTAATAAGGAGGCAGGAGTCTTTTTTCTCATTTAAGTCAAACATTGCTTTAAACAAATGTTTATACGTTTGTTATTGCCATGACTTTTTAATCCTACATGTATATGTTAATCTGAAATATAAATGCAATTCTTCAACATAAGATAAATCTCTCAGGTATGAAGAGTAAACATTTTAAAGATTAATAATTTAGGCAAGTGAAGGTTCTATGGACTTTCCAGGACAATTGACAAGATATAAGAGAAGCAAAAAGAGGACTTCTGGAAGGTACTATTTTAAAAATTGCTGGTGTTTGAATGTGTCTGCTATGATTGAATGAGTTTCTGTTGAAAATATAAAATTCGAGACAAGAAGTAGGGAGTGGAGAACACCTGGATTTATTCCCAGAGTCTACAAAGATCCCTCTGGGTGACTCAGGTGAGCTTATTTTCATATCTTTAATATGAGAGGCATGGAGGGAAGATGATTGTCTGAGAAAATGATAATAGCAGATACTGATGGTGATGATACTAATACCTAACATTTATTGATTGATAATTATATGGAAACACTGTTCTATTGCTCCATTTGCTTTATATTATTTTTAAAAACCCACAATATTTAAAAGAATAATTGCATTAAGGCCCTCAGGGAATAGGGCCTGTACAAAGGGGATTTTAAAATATTAAATTAAAGCATCTAATAGAAGGAAGTCAATGGCTTATGTTTATTGCATTTTTAACAAATAAAATCTTTTTTTTTTTTTTTTTGAGTTGGAGGCTCACACTGTTGCCCCGACTGGAGTGCAGTGGTCACTCCCGGCCACCGCAGCCTCGACCTGCTGGGCTCCGGCGATCCTTCCGCCTCAGCCTTCCAAGTAGCTGGAACTAAAGGCGCGCGCTACCACGCCCGGCTAATTTTTTGATTTATTGTAGAGATGGGGTCTGGCTTGCCCAGGCGGGTCTCGAACCCGCGGGCTCAGGCAATTCACTCACCTCAGCCTCCCAAGGCGCAGGATTACAGGCTGAGCCACCGAGCCCCGCTATAAAATCTTACTATTTAGTAAATATATGACCTGGCCTTTGTCTCTTTCTCCAAAGTCTTCTCAACTGCTTCTTGCTATGAACTGTTTTATAGTTCTTTACTTTGATGGTAGTATTTATTTCATGTGTGCAGTGTGCCTTTGCACAACCTGTCGCCTGTGTCCACAGGAAACTAGTCTAACCATCAAGCTCCACTTAGTCCTTCCTTCAATGATCAGGTCAGATATTTGCCCCCTCTGTGAAACTTTTTCCCAGTGTTGAAGGAAAGGGAAGGCAAGTGAGCCTTCACCCCTACAAACTCAAGGTTGGCTTATAGCTTTATTAAAATATTTTATTGAGACCTGATTCCAAGATAGTGACAGAGATGGTCAGAGTACATGAATCACCACATAAATGAGAGGTTGCAGAGACAAGTGTCCATGCTAGGGTGTCGGGAAATGGGTGCGTGAGTGTCTGATTGAGTGGAGATGTGGGAGTGAGCGCCTGAACCCTTCTGCTTAGGCAGCTGCCCTGCGTGGCTGCTTGGACCCTAGCGTGCCCTGTGGTCTATAGGCAGGCATCATCTCTGCAGCACCACCAGGGGAAAAAAAGGAACAAAACGGAGAGGATCACCTGGGGCCGACACCACCTGCCACTGCAGCCTTCGGCAACACGGTGGACACTGGCAGTGGAAACTGCAGGAAAAATAAACCAGAGAAACCCATCCTGAGTCCCAGCTGAGGAGTTCCAGGTGTCCCATCCCCCAACGGAAGCATTTGCCTACGGCCAAATTTGCCTACAGCCCTTGAGAAGTGGTGAGTTTTAACATACTGATCAGCGCTGGCGGAGAGGCTGAACATAGGTGGATCGGCTGGGGGCAGTTCACAGTTTCTCCCCATCCAAACAAGATGAACAAGAAGACAGATTTAGAAGTTGGAAACTCCTCCCCTTTAAAAACCCCTCCCCTCTGCCATGAGCTAAGAGAAGCAATGCTTGGATCACGACTACAAGAATAAGTTCCAACAGCGAATAGAGTACTTGCAGTTACAGCCCTGCAGTTGCAGAACCCTTCACCAGAGGGAGCCTCTCCCCAAAGAGACATCCTAAAGCTGAGAACTCTTTATCAACATTTTTTGTTTGTTTTTTATTTGGGGTGGTATTGGTTTGTCTGTTCTTTCGATAATCTCATTTGATTCCTTTGTGTATTGGTTGGTTTTCTCTTTTCTTTCCTTCTTCTATCTTGCTGATTTTTTTTCCATTTTGTTTTTTCCCTTTTTCTCTCTCCTCCTTTCTCTTTTTTCTCTCTTTTCCCTCTTATACCCCGTCTTGGACTCAGGGATTATGTAAGCATACCCACTGTAAGGTCATATTGTGCAAAGTGAGTTTCAGTTGGCCCATTCACCAGATAGTAACGTTAGGACCTACCAATAGGTTCAGAATCCTTGCAGCACCCCCAACCCCCTAGTAAGTGCTCAAAACTGTAAAGAGACAACACAACACCCCACTCCCAGCCCTATTTCATAATTGAACAAAACTGGAGGCCTGGCTCAAGGAAAGACAAAAAGCAGAGCAGATATCAGAAGTGACTGCTTCTCCATTTTCCACTGAGCAATGGAATTAAAGAGAAAGATAAGAGAACTGCTACAAATTAAGAAAAAACAACAAAAAGCTGCCAGCAACCATCAGAGTTCCAGCAAAGAGTCAGTGCTAGAAAGAACAGCTACTGGGGCACAAAATGGCTATCTGTCAGAATGATAGTACCCAGAGGGTACTTACAAAGATCAGGGAATCATTGGATAGAATGAATAAAAATCAAGAAATTCAAGGGCTAAAACTGAATGAAATTGCAATGGAGCTAAATGGCTCAAGAAAGCATACTCAGAAATAGCAGAAATAAAGAACTCCATCCAAGAAATAAATAGCAAACTGACAAGCATGGAACGCAGAATTGATCAAGCAGAAGAAAGAATCTCAGAGTTGAAAGATCAAATTATGGAATTAATCCAATCTACTAAAAATATAGGGAAAATAAACTTAAGAAAAAAAAAAGAAGCTCTCCAAGAGATATGCGATTTTATTTTATTTTTTAAAAAACTATATCTAATAGAAATACTTGAAATAAAATGAGAAACAGAAAACACCTTGGAACAAACATTCCAAGAGGTCATTGAAGAAAACTTCCCTCATCAGATCACAGACAATAAAAGCACAAAAGATCCAGAGAACCCCAGCAAGACATCTTATGAAAAGACCAACCCCTAGACACATAGTAATTTACCTACACAATGTAGTTATAAAAGAAAAAATCCTTGTCATCCCGCGCCTTGGGAGGCTGAGGTGAGTGGATTGCCTGAGCCCGCGGGTTCGAGGCCCGCCTGGGCAACTTGGCGAGACCTCATCTCTACAATAAATCAAAAAAATCAGCCGAGTGTGGTAGCACGCGCCTGTAATTCCAGCTACTCGGAAGGCTGAGGCGGAAGGATCGCCGGAGCCCAGCAGTTCGAGGCTGCGGTGGCTGGGAGCAGTCACTGCACTCCAGTCTGGGCAACGGAGTGAGACTCCAACTCAAGAAAAAAAAAAAGAAAAAGAAAAAATCCTAAAGGCAGCAAGGGAAAAAGGTCAGACTACCTACTGGGGGAAACCAATCAGAATTGCTGCAGACTTATCTGCAGAAACACTACAGTCCAGAAGGAGTTAGGCCCCAATCTTTAATGTTCTCAAAGATAAACAATTTTAGCAGGAATTTTCTACCCAGTCTTCATCAGCAGCAGATAATTAATATCCCTCCCTGACATCCAATCCCTAAGAGAATTTGCTGATTCAAAACCAGCTCTACAGGTAATGCTTAAAAAGGTGCTGTGCATGGAAAAAAGAAAAAGAAAAAGAGAAGAAAAAAAAGAAAAAAGAAAGACCATATACTGCACAAGAACACAACAGAAGCAGCAGAACACACAGCATAGCTGCAAAAATGAAAAGACACACACATATGAGCAAAAAAACAAACAAAAACAAAACATTCTTATAGGAGCATTATCTCAGGGACAAACTCTCACATTTCAATAATCAGCCTGAATGTGAATGGACTAATAATGCAACACTGAAAATACATGGAATGGTAAACTGGATAAAAACACATGACAGTAATTTGCTGCCTCCTGGAAACTCATCTCACCACAAAGGATGCCCACATACTCAAAGCTGGAGGATGAAAAACAATTTTTCAGGTGAAGGGATCACAAAGGAACACAGGAGTTACAATCTTAATATCAGAAAAAACAACTTTTAAGCTATCAAAAATTAAAAAAAATACAAAAGGACACTTTATGATGATAAAAATTTGATCCATCAACAAGAAATATCCATCCTAAACATATATGTACCCAACACAGAAACACCAGCTTTTATAAAGCAGTTACTAAGTAAACTAAAAAAAAAAAATATATATATATATATATATTGACTCTAACACTGTCATAGCTAGGTACTTAAATACCCACTAGCAACTCTATATATATCATGAGGCAAAAAAAAAAACCAACAAAAAATTCCAGTATCAACTTGACGCTTGACCAAATGGACTTAGTAGATACCTACAGAACACTCTACCCCAAAACCACAGAATATACATTATTCTCATCACCACACAGAACGTCCTACTCCAAGATTGATCACATCCTCAGCTATAACTCAAGCATAAACAAATTTCACATGATTGAAATACTTCCATGCACCTTCTCAGACCACAGTGGAATAAAAATAAGTATAAACACCAACAAAATTCCCCCAAACTCACAAAGACATGGACCCTAAACAACATGATGCTGAACATCTCCTGGGTCAACACAGAAATCAAAACACAAATTAAAAGATTCCTGGAAACAAATGAAAATGAAGAAACATCTTACCAAAACCTCAGGGATGCCATGAAAACTGTACTAGGAGGGAAATTTATATCTATATGAACACACATACAAAACTAAAAAGAGAACAAGTTGACAGCCTAACAAATCACCTAAGGGAGCTGGAAAGGCAAGATCACCAAAACCCTAACTTCAGCAGAAAAATCCAGATCTCCAAAGTAAAAGCTGAAATACAGGGTATAGAAGACAAAAATATCATAGAAAAAATCAACAAAACAAAAAGCTGGTTCTTTGAAAGGATAAACAAGAATGAGGGATCTCTAGCCAGAATGACCAAGATAAAGAGAGAAAAAGCCTAAATAAACACAATCAGAAATGCAAAAAAATTAAGTCACAACTTACTCAGAAGAAATACAAATGAATATTGAAGATTACTATGCACACCTATATGGAAACAAACTCAAAAAGCTGAATGAAACAGAGAATTTTCTAACATTACACAACCTCTCAAGGTTGAAAGAAGAAGAAATTGAGATACTAAATAGACGAATAACAACCAGGAAATTGACTCTGCCATAAGATAACTACCTACAAAAAAAAAAGCACTGGACCAGAAGGATTTCCAGTGGAATTCCCCAAAACATACAAGGAGGAGCTGATACCAGTCCTACTGATAGTATTATAGGCAATTGAGAAGGATGGAACTCTCTCCAAATCATTTTATGAAATTAACATCACACTAATGATTCAACAAAAAAAGGGAACTACAGGCCAATATCCCTGATGAACATAGATGCAAAATTTCTCAACAGGATTCTAGCAAATCAGATCCAACAATACATCTCAAAAACCATCCGTCATGACCAAATAGGCTTCATCCCCAGGATGCAGGGCTGGTCCAATATCCGCATAAATGTAAGACCATAAATGTCATTAAATACATAAACAGACGTAAAAACAAGAACTACATGAGTATATCATTAGATGCAGAAAAACTTTCAGTAAAATTCAGCATTCCTTCTTGATTAAAAACGCTCAAGCCAGGCTCAGTGGCTCAGCCTGTAATCCCGCGCCTTGGGAGGCTGAGGTGAGTGGATGGCCTGAGCCCGCGGGTTCGAGACCCGCCTGGGCAACTTGGCGAGACCTCATCTCTACAATAAATCAAAAATTAGCTGGGCGTGGTAGAGCGTGCCTGTAGTTCCAGCTACTTGGAAGGCTGAGGTGGAAGGATCGCCGGAGCCCAGCAGGTCGAGGCTGCGGTGGCCGGGAGCAGCCAGTGCACTCCAGTCTGGGCGACAGAGTGAGACTCCAACTCAAAAAAACAAACAAACAAAAAAAAAAAAAACCGCTCAAACACCTAGGCATATAAGGAACGTACCTCAAAATAGCAAGAACCGCCTATGATAAACCTACAGCCAATATATTGTTAAATGGACAGAAAATGGAAGCATTTCCCCTGAAAACCAGGACAAGGATGCCCACTCACTCCTCCTGTTCTACATAGTGTTGGAAATCCTAGCTAGAGCAATCAGACAAGAGAAGAAAATCAGGGGTATTCAATTAGGAAAAGAAAAAATCAAGTTATCCCTCTTTGCTGATGATATGATCCTATACCACAAAAATACAAGAGAATTTGTCAAAAACATCCTTGCACTGATAAAGGACTGTGGCAAAGTATCAGGGTACAAAATAAATGTGCAAAAGACTGTCACATTCTTCCGTTTTTTTCTTTTTCTTTTGAGTCGAAGTCTCACTCCCTCATCCAGGCTAGAGTGCAATAGCATACTCATGGCCACCCCAGCGTCAACCTGCTGGGCTCAGGCAATCCTTCTGCCTCAACCTTCCAAGTAGCCAGAGCTACAGGCGCACACGACCACCTCCGGCTAAGTTTTTGATTTTTTGTAGAGATGAGGTCTCGCCAAGTTGCCAAGGCTGATCTCAAACTCGTGGGCTCAGGCAATCCCCTAACATCGACCTTACAAAGTACTGGGATTACAGGCTTGAACCACCATGCCGGCCGACAGTCACATTCTTACATACCAACAGCAAACAGGCAGAGTACCAAGTAAAAAACACAATCCCATTCACAATAGTCACACACACACAAAAAAAGGAAAGAAAGATATACTTCAGCATCTTCCTAACCAGAGAAGTGAAAGACCGTTACAATGAAAACTACAAAACACTGCTCAAAGAAGTCATAGATGACACAGACAAATAGAAAAATATTCTGTGCTCACAGACTGAAGGAATCAACAATATTAAAATGTCCATTCACAGGCAATCTACAGATTCAATGCTATACTCATTAAATTACAAACATCATTCTTCTGAGACCTGTTAACAATACAGAAATTCATTTGAAAACATAAACAACCACAAACAGCCAAAACAATCCTCAACAAAAGAAACAAAATGAGAGGTATCATGCTTTCAGACTTTAAACTTTATTATAAGACTACAATAATCAAAACTGCTAGGTATTGATACAAGAACAGGCAAATAGACCTATGGAACAGGATAGAGATTCTGGAAGCAAAACCTCCATTTTTCAACCAACTCATATTTGACAAAGCCTCCAACAACAACCACTGGGGAGAGGAGAACCTATTCAGCAAATGGTGCTGGGAAAACTGGCTGGCCATTTGCAGAATAATAAAACAGGACCTTTACACAAAATCCTACAGGATCACCATGTACAAAAATAAACTGCAAATGGATCAAAGACCTAAACGCAAAACCCCAAACTTTAAGAATCTTAGAAAATGCAGGAGACACCCTTATGGAATCAGAATAGGCAACCAATTCCTGATCAAAACCACAAAAGCCCATGCCATAAGAGATAAGATAGACAAGTGGGACTTCATCAAACTGAAAAGCTTCTGCAAATCAAAAGAAGCCATCAAAAGAGTGGAGAAATAGCCCACGGAATGGGAAAAACAAATACTTACCAATTGCATATCAGACAAAGGCCTAACATCGAGGATTTATAAGAAACTCAAATGTGCTGAAAGGAAAAAACAAATAGCCACATTAAAAAGTGTGTAAAAGGCATGAATAGACACTTCTCAATAGAAGACACATGAGCAGCCAACAGACACATGAAAAAATGCTTAGCCTCACTAATCACCAATGCAAATCAAAACCACATTGAGATACCATCCAACTCCAATAAGAATGGTCATTATTAATAAAACAGATGCTGGCGATGAAGCAGAGAAAAGGGAATGCTTCCAAACTACTGGTGGGAATGCAAACTAGTTCAACCTCTATGGAAAACAGTGTGGTGATTCTTATAAGAACTAGAAATTGACTTTCCATACAACCCAGCGATCCCCCTTCTGAGAATATACCCAGAAGAACTTAGATCACCCTGCAAAAGAGATACCTGCACACATGTTTATTGCAGCACTATTTACAATAGCAAAAATATAGAACAATCGTGCTTCCCATAAAAACTGGACCGGATAAACAAATGTTACATGGTGGAATATTATGCAGCCATAAAAGAAAAACAAAATTATGGACTTTGCAGCAACTTGGATGGATTTAGAGTTGATAATACTCAGTGATTTACCTCAGAAACTAAGGACTACCACATGCACTCACTCATAAGTGGATCCTGAACATTTACCATAATACTGTAAGAAAGGGATTGGCAGTAGCTGGAATCTGTCAAGGGAGAGGAGCACATGACATTAATAAAGGTATCTGGTCTCAAACCAGGCAAATGGGGACCAAAGGGAGGCCCAAACTGTACCTGTACGATGACTGCTTGTATACCTAATCCTGAAATGTACCCCACATCTTTAAAATAAAATTTTAAAAAATAAAAAAATGAAATAAAATATTTTACTAATCATGGGTTTTTCTGTTCATTTTGATTTTTTTCTTAAACATTTCATTTAAGTAGCATTCATCTCGGTTATTGAGTGTTTTGGTGTCCCCTTAAATTGAATACTGAAGGTTTGCCCCACCATAATCTTTCACCATCCAGGACAGAACTAGTCACTTTGTGATGGCTAATTGTATGTCAACATGCTTGGACCACAGAGTGCCCAAATTAAACAGTGTTCCTTGATGTGTCTGTGAGGGTGCTTTGGGATGATCTCAGCATTTGAATTGTCAGGTTCTATAGTGCAGATTGTCTTCTCCATTGAGGATGGCATCATCTAATCTGTTGAGAGAGTGAATTAGACAAGAGGAGGAAAAAGAAGAAACTCACCACATTTTTTCTGTCTCACTATTTCAGCTGAGATGGCTTATCTCATCTTTTCCCACTCTTAAGTAGGGATTCACACCATCGGCTCCAGCCTGTGGACTCTAAATGAAATTACACCATTGGCTACCAGTTAGCCCCAGCTCTCTGGCTTACAGATGGCAGAGGCACCTCTCAGTCTCATGTGAGCCAATTCTTCATTTATATTTATTTTTATATAGGTATCTAACTCTCTCTCTCTATATATATATCTACCATTGGTTTTGTTTCTCTGGGGAACCCTAGCTAATGTATTTCATTTTCTCCCTTTTATTTTGTACAAAATGATTTTAGTATACATATCACAAAATGCTTATACATCTATAAGCATTAGACACATCCATTTAATTATCAAAAAAAATTGAAGAGGACACTATTTAAACAAACAAGTAAATAATATTGGTCCCATTTCACAGACTTTAGCACTGAGGTTTGAAGAGGATATGTAAGTTTACAATGCTATATATTAGTGAATGACAGACCAGAACATGAAACCTGGGTTATCTAACTGCAAATCTTCCCTTTTAAACAGAAGACCGTATCAAAAACATTTTTGGCTTAAAGCAAGCCCTGAAAGGGGAAAATGACCGAGGCTGACTGATTCTGTTGTTCGTGAGAAAGCTAATGATTAAACTTGTACCAGTTCTTCCAGCCTGAGGAAAATAAGCCAATGAGCTACCTCATTTTTCAAGAGTTATGAAACCACTTCTTATGGGGAAACTTAGAAGTCAGCTGCTTACAGTCAATTTCCTTCTCTCAGTTTGCGCCGCCAGTTTTGGGCTCTGGTATTCCATATTCCTTAGAACTGCTACCTTTTCTCAGGTACTCAATTGATACTTAATAGAAATCAATATGCAGTTTTAAACTCTCACTGACAAAGGAAGGTGGATTCTTATTTTCCAATATCTCAGAGTAACTTATTATTTAGTCTGTGTAATTTGGCGACCAACCTAACTTCAAATAAAGTTATTTCAATGGATAATGAAAGTCCTCCAAGCTCACAAGACAAGGAAGACCTTAATTAAAATCAATGAAGAAAAAAATCTCTAAAAACAATTAAGCACTTAAGTTGACTCCTTTTAATTTAGGGTCTGAAGGTCTTCTTGGGTTATTACTGAATCACTGGGATGATTTAATTTGGTTGCCTTGAATTAAATCTTGTGAAATAGAAAAGGCCTTTTAGATACTGTAAATATGTATAATACTAAGAGGCATCATAAGAGTAGTAAAAATCTAAAAATACAAAAAAAATATATTTAAATAAATAGATGCAAGAGTCAGCTGTCCTGTGGAATAGATTATTTCGGTTGAAACATTTAGTAGCCTGTCTGTTCCAAAAAAACCTAGTTCAAACCATTGTCTCTGAGAAATAAATGTAAACTTTAATAGAAATTTTATTCCAGGAAGAATCTATGCTTTAATATCAGATTTTTTCAAGAATCTATTGCTTGTTGAAATAACTAAGCCAGTAAACAAGACAGAATCATCATTACATCATTTATTTTTCTACTTTTGTTCAAAATAAATAAAATCATGAATAACCATGGGAGTAGCTTTTTTTTTTTTCCTTGTTGTTATTCATTTTGATAGGCATTTGCTGTTTCCACTGTCCAGAATTAGTTAAATTTTCTTTAGGAAGACTCCCTTTCCCTTTTCTTTCCACAAGGTATCTGTAGGGCTAGCCACAGCTCAACAAATATACATTTGATCCAAATCAAAGCCAACTGAATATTCTGTTTACCAAGATTAAGGGTGATCATGTGATTGAACTTAGTATAAAAATTAATAAACAAAAATCAGCCCTGAGACTTTATGTTGAAATGATTGGAGAAAAGGCACTTGTTTTGATGAATTTGAACCAAGGATAGTTTGATTCTGAGTCTGCTATGGTCACCATGCAAAGAAAGAAAAAAGAAATAGAGAGATGCTAAGTCCTGATGATAACATTTAAACTCTTGGGTCAAACTAATTCCAAAGCCTATACCTAAGCTTTGCAAGATCACTATTCTTTCTGCATAATACTGCTTGCATATCATTTTCTCTTGTTTGTAAACAGTGAAGTAAATATTTGTGAGGATCCTTATTGTTTCTCATTTGACTTTCAACCAGGTGGCATCATTTTATGAACTAAATATACACATATGCTTTAGGTTACTTTCCTAGAAAATCTCTAATTCTCAGTCCTTAAGAAAGACATCTTGGTGAATAATACTTTTACAAAACTTTTTGAAGAAGATATTTGATCTATTTAAAGACTTTTCTTATTCACAATCAAATTTGAATACCTACAATTACTAGATAAATCTTTAAAATAGATCTTTAAAAATTCAACCCTTAGATTTTTATGGGGTATTGTCTTTTCTGAAAGTGTGATCTAGTAGATGAAAAGTTTGTGTCCCCCAAAAATTCATATGTTGAAATCCTACTCCTTAGGGATGGCATTTGAAGAATGGAATTTGAGGTGGTAATAAGGTCATGAGGATGGAGCTCTCATGATGAGATTAGTGTTCTCACAGGAAAAGATAGGAGAAAGCTTACTTCCTTTCCTTCTCTTCATCATGTGAGAAAAGTATGGAAACAACCCTCACTGGATCCCAGGATTGACACCATTATTTCAGACTTCCCAGACTCCAGAACTTGTGAAATAATTGTTGTTTAATTTACCCAGCATATGGTATCTTGTTATAGCAGCCTCAAATGACTAAAACAAATTTCTTAAGCAAATAGAAAATAACAATCTGAAATTTCAAAAATTATCATAGAAAACTGACCATAATATAGTCAATTGACAGTAAATATCAGAAAAGAAGTTGGTAGAGTGCTATTCTAAAGTGAGTTTGAGTTAACAATAGTTGACTAATGAATCAAGAGCATTACACTGAGACAAAACTTAAGTAATTTAAAATAGTAATATTTAAGTTAATATGACCTACTTTATTTAATTTCTTAAAACTGTGAACTGTGGTCAGGTATGTGACTATTGTACCGCTATCAAAATAAAAGTCGATATTATTAATCAAATCTCTCTCCAAAATATTTATTTAGGGATAAGAAAGAGAGCAAGATAAGCTAATAAGCTAATTATATCTTGTTGTATAAATTATATCCTGTTGTGTAAATTTTACTTCCTTTGTTTAGTCAGTCTTGTATGGACTTGGTTGAGTCATTGTTGCATGGATTTGGTTGAATACATCTTGTGTGGACAGTCTTTAGGAAACCCATGCTTTGATCCTCTGGTTAATGATAAACTTTCTCTGAGATTGTTTAACTCCCTTTGGCTTTCCTTTTCCATATGGAATGGGTGACTTATCCCCCACAGAAGAAAAATATCTGACTTTAAATTATAAAATGATGCCAAAGCTCTTTGCAAAAATAAAGTGTTCTTTATATGATACATAATCAAAATAATAATGTTAACCTAAACAGAGTATACTAAAAATAATTATGCTTCACCGATTTCAAATCAACACAGCTGGCCTGAATTTCATTTTTAAACCCACATTAAGTTAGAAGCATTTGATCAAGTAAACTCAGCTTAAAAGCAGTAGACAAACTAGAGAGGAGATGGAATAGCTGGATGAGGAAAGAGATCAAGAAAGAAGAGTCAGAATGCGGTTTTTAGTAATTTTGATACATAAGCACAGGTCTACCCTCAAAAGCAGAGAAGTAATTCCTTTTTAAATAATTCCCAAAGAGAGGATTGAGAAAGTCAAAATAGTTTACTATTCTGAAAAGAACAATGCTTAAAAATATCAATTTAGTGAGGAAACTGTCTGTGTCAGAAACTAGCTAAGCTATACACATGTATTTCCCCAACCAATCCATATTACAATTTTAGAAGTGGCTTTCATTAAATTTTAAAATTGTGGGGCACAAGTCAGAATTGCATACATAAGTGGTTTAGGTACAGGTGAAGTTTTGAGCCTCCCACTGGACCTCACTTCGCCTGGATTAGGATTAGGTACCCTGATTGATGTTATGTTATATATTATTAAACTACATATTTTACGGAAAGCAAACTGATGTTTAGAGAGGTTAAGTAGCCTTTCCAGAATCACAAATTAGTTAGTGATAAAATAAATATTTACACCAAGTTTGGCTACTTTCCAAAAACAACTACAACATAACAAGAAGCACCATGTTTTCCATTTTCTAGGTAGTGTGCACCTAAAATAACAGCTTTGCTCGCACTTAAGGTGAGCAAAGTAAAAACAAACAAAAACAAAAACAAAAAACCCTCTGTTTTGAATTTATGAATTGTTAAAACAATTGATAAACCCTTTCTCCCTCCCTCCCTCCTTCCTTCCCTCCCTCCTTCCCGCCTTGTATCCCTCCCTCTCTCTTTCTGTTCTTCTTCTTATCTTCTTCTCTTTCTCTTTTCTTTCTCCTCCTCCTTCTCCTTTTTTTGTTTTGGTTGCACAACTAACCAATCTTGACTGTAATAAGGAGTAATGACAATCAGTACAGGTAATATTTTTTTTTTTTCACAAAACCCTCTAAACATACCAATATATGGCTGAGGATTGCAACAGGGTTTTAAGGAGCCCCATAAGGGCTAAGGAACCCCACACAGTACTGACTAAATGAGTCAGAACTTCCAGCTATCAGTGACACAAGCCAAATGCAATTAGCATAAGCAATGAAAAAGATTGGGCCAACCTATTGGGTGACATACTTGGAAAGTCCCAGGTTAAATATAACTTCAGGCACACTGGAACCAATAACTGAAATGATCATAAATCCTTTCATTTTCTTCCTAATCGCAGCTCCCCTGACTTCAGCCTGACTTCCCTATGTGTAGGTCTCATTCTTTGGATGGATGGATGTTTACCAACAGCTTCAGAATCACCACCCCAGCTTGGTAAGTGTAACCTTATGGATCAGTTTCAGGGAAGGAGTATGGTGAATTTTGATCGCATGTTCAATCTTCAGAACTGAGGAGTTACAGGGCCATAAGTACCTGTTCCCTTATCAATCCTTAATTGAAAAGAAAGGATACTGAGGAGGAGACAAAGATGGTAGATATTCATTGCAGAAGCTGCTGTTTTCCTGTGCAGCATATGTAACATCTTATTTAGCTCTTATAAAACATCCAATGATGTAGTACTATTTTCACTTAGTTTTGAAAAATTGACGTTCACAGATCATAAGTATGTGGTTTTTAACATATCTAGTGTCATCTTCAACACATGTGCATGTTCATGCTCTCAGCCACAATACTATAATGACTCTAGGAAAAACAGATGTTGCTTACCTATCAAAGAAGCAGAAAGCTTACTCCTCCATGCCAAAACTATACAGATCCAATAAACCATGACAGATACCTAGAAATTGAGAAAATTCTCTATTTCCTTTACATTTGATCTTGAACTTTTAAAACTTTTCACACAGGCAGAACTATTTGTAAGGAGATGGAATGTGCCTCTGCTCAGAGCATCACAAACTGTAATGAAAATCTCCCTGCTATTTGATTTCACACAGGGAAAGTTTGTAATGCTCAGTTTTCTGATTTCTACTTTCCTTACCAACCTGATTGAGACTGATTAAATTAGACATACTGGCATGCAAGCTTTTAAAAAAAGAAGCTCATTTATAAGAAGTCAGAAGTTAAAATAAGAAATATATAGTGTTGGTTCCTTCAACACTCCCCTACCTTTCTTGGGTCTAAGAATAAAGACTTCTCCTTGATGTAGGTTTGCAAGTATATGGGATTCTCTGAAGTAGAAATAGTTGGATGTAATGGAATGTGCCTCTAGCTATAAATGAATCTTTAATTATTTACCTTAGGGAACCAGAAAAGTAAAGAAACAAAGCTCAGTCCCTTCAGAAGACCCTATTTTAATAACCCCAGGCTATTTGACTCACAGCAGAATTGGACTGCCTTTTTCTTAAAGCTTACTTCTTAGCATGGTAGACAGTAGTGTTATTGTTCACTTTCTAACCCTTCTAATATGTTTTAGCTATTTCAAGTGATCTCATTTTAAATATTTTTTTTTCTATTTCAAATTTTTAAAAGAAATTCTTCATGTTCTAATATCTATCCCCTCTGGCTGACATGTAAAGATTGGGCATAATTATTATCACAAGATCGTATAGGGCATGTATTAGTCTAGTGGCACTGATATTTATCAAGAGGTTTATATATGTTATAAGTTCACATCATTAAAAGACAATAGGGTAGTAAATAAATAATGCCATTGTGAGGCTTTGCCAGGAATTTAGGCAACCAGATAATGTCCAGGATTTCTAAAATAATTTTATCCCAAACAATGTAGTAGATTCATCTCAATGAACATTTATTGAACTCAAAAAACTAGGCAGTATTTTTTTAAAATCTTGGGGTCACTTATGAAAAGCAAAGGGGTTCCAATTGTTGGGGAAGCCATATTCATTTCATGCCAACTATAGCCTGCGGGAGGTAAAAAATGTTACATACTCAACGAACTGTGTATTTAGACCCTGAAATCCTCTAGGACATTCCTAAAGTTCTGTAATCTCAACCTGAGATATTTAGAAACACCACAGCAATTTAATTTAGCAAGAGTATTCTTTTCTAGAAACAGAGTATTGAGTTTAGGAGGAGACCTCAAAGAATAGGGTGAATATCTGTAAGTCTCAATGTAGAGCAGTGTGGCACATGGTTACACCCACACATCAGGAGAAATGATAAGTATCCCATTAAATGGTATTTCACTGACCCATGTTGGATTAGGTTTCCAACATTCCTGAGAATTAAAGACTCTTAAAGTGTTGCAGTCAGTACTTTCTGTTACTTCCTTAGATGAGACCACAGGGCATCAACTGGGTGATGAAGATATTGAAAAATCCTATTTGCTGGTTCCTAGATAATAGGCATTAATTATGAAGGGATGTCATCTAGAATATTCCCCTTTGTAGTTAATCTCAGAGTTAAGGAGATTTTGTAAAACAAAGCAAAAAAGATGAAATTTCTTATATACTTACATGAGGATTACATAAGAGTTAGATAAGTATTAACTTTCTCAGCTCCTTTCCTCACCAAAATCTCAGTAAGAACTCTTATTCTTCATCCTTGAAGGATTTCTTTTACACTCAAATAAACTGTTGATTTTTGACAAGCACAACGATCCAATCAAAAAGCTAACATATGGTAATCTTAAACCAATAATATAATTAAATTTCTATGTTTAATAGTGTATAAAAAATAAGAAAACAATGTTTGCTTAAGAGGTTAACATCATTTTCTTCTTGGAACTGATTTAGAATATTACCTAGAGAACATAAAATATAATTGAAAAAAAGTTTCTCCTTATTTTTTTAAGATGTTATTTTTAAAGATTGAATCATTTGATTTTATTATTCTCTATTTTTTTGTTTTTTTAGCTCTGTTAAATCTAGCTATTATTAAAATAATGAACTAGGTAGAGTATAAGTCAATACTCAGGTGAGAAAATAATGAAGCACCACAGCAATTTAATGATGAGTTAACTTGCAAACTATCTTTCATGATGAGTTAACTTACAAACTATGTTTCAAAAACTAGAATGATTATCTACCTATATTTCTAATCTCCTCTTTACCTATATCTGTCTATATACTCACTATATACTGTTGACTATTTTCTGAAGAAAAAAGATACTGAGATAGGAAGATGAGGAAAATACAATGGAAATTACCTGAGGCATTGTTAACATTACAGAATTTCCTGTTAAAATGTTGCCTGGAGACAGGCCAGGTCTTAGTCATCATGCTTCAAGAATTACAGAATTTCTGTCAAAGAATTTTAGCCTACTTCAATCAAAACAGTGTCAGGCTTCAAGCCATATTATGGAAAAGAGATGGAGAGAAGTCAGTTTATTCTCTCTGGATGAGACAAGAGTTCACTGTGATCTCACTGAGGTTTATAAAGTTATATCTGACTTGATGAACATCCAAGCAAACATCTTTCACACAAAAAATAGATACACACTCACATCCCCCACAATCTTGAAATTAGGACTTTGGAAGCAAAAAGTTCATTCATATAAAAAGAAATAGTAAATGTTTCACTTTCAACACCTTCAAATGAGGAAATAAAGACATGTTGAGATGAAACTGTTAAGGTAGAATTGGCAGAGCAGAGCAGGAGATTAAAGAAGAATAACTATTGAAAAGTATCACAATATTGGGGATGGCTTTTTGCTTAGTCATGGGATATCAGGACTGGCATGAATCTGTCTGCATTACCTAACTTACTGTACATTTACTTTTATTGAGCAGTAATGTTACTGTGAACTCCTCTATACCAAACCTCTTCTTTTGTATTTAGAAGATGCTTAGTGTGTATTTATTGATCAATGAATAATACATTTAGCTTTAAGTTTATTAAGATTATATTCAGCATTCAAATTTGAGTGGAATTTCTAAAAATTCCTAAATTAAGATGTTCCAATGAGTATCATTCTAATAGAAAGATTAGCAATGCTGTTTACAGTGTTCATAGAAATTTCTGCCATATTGCTTTTATTGAACCAGCTACAACCTTGTAAAATCAGCAGGGTAGATATTTTTAATTTTATTACCAGAGAAATCAATTTGAGGTAAAATAAAACTTCCTCAATTTACATAACTAGTAAAGGGCTAGTAGAAGCTTGGAAATGAAGAGAAAATAGAACAGTACATACTGATAATTAGTCTATAAACAGTGGTTTTAGTGCTCAAAATCTACAGAACTACTAGTTCTAATAGTGATTGATGAAAGAAATTCTGAACAGAACCCATTTTAATATAGAGAAATATAGGCAATTTTGGTTTAATATTTATTTATTTTGATATCTTATGATATCAATTCTTTCTATTCATGAACATGAGCTATTTCTCCAGTTATTTAGTTCACTCAATAGATTTTTGGTACAGTTTTTTAATAGTTACATGTCTCATGCAGTTTACACATAGGTTTTTAAACAAAAAGTTTATTCTTTTGTAAATGTTGAAATTAATATGGCTTTACAAATTGCATTTTTCAACTTTTTGGCTGTAGTGTGTGTGTGTGTGTGTGTGTGTGTGTGTGTGTGTGTGTGTATAGATATGTAATTGACTAGTGTATAGTAAACTTATGTCCATGCAGATTTAGAGATCTTTTAATATTAAAATATCTTTGTATTTCTTAGATAAGTTAAATCTTGTTTTTATTATCTATTGAGTTTGGGCTTTTTATATTTTTAGAAGGTGTGTTTTTGTTTCTTTTCTCAAATTTAAATTTTTCCGTTCTTCTTCTATCCCTCACTAGTTTTGTGATAAAAATATGCTAAATATACTACTCACATAGAATGAGTTAGTTAACATTTTTCCTTCTCTGCAATATTTCTTATGTTCAGCATATTATAGTGTTCAATTTAATTCACTTATTAATCTATCTAAGATACATAGGACTGTTTTTAAAATGACTTCTTCAACTTCTAAGATTATTTGTGACTTCTATATCTCCTTGAGTTCTTTTCAGCAGTTGTAAGCTTTTGATTTTATTAGCAGTAAATTTGGCATGACTATTTTTTTGTCTTTAAAACTATTTTATAGATAACAGCCCTCATAATGCTGGAATTCTCTCTCTCTCTTTTTCTCTCTCGACCTATTTTGCCAAAAGTTTGTTTATAACATTAAGCATTTAAAAGAACTAGCTTTTGTAACCATGGATTCTTTATTTTCTCCTTCGTACCTTGTAGAAAAAACAACTACTGTTGCTCTTTTTCTATCTTCTTTAACTGGACTATTAATTCATTTATTTTCACTTTTTATTTTTTAATACAACTCTTTAGGTTTTGAAGTTGCCCTCAGGTTACTCCTTTTGCTGTACTCTTGAAGTTTTTATAGGTACTGTTACTTTATTATTCATTTCTGCATGTTTAAAAAAGTGTTGATTTCTTTTTGGACATATGAATTATATATACATTTTATTTCCAAATTCCAAATATATAAGAATTTTAAATATTTTCAAATAGGTTACAGAAGATTGTCTATATGATGCTAATTTTCAAAAAAAGTTATTAAGAATCAATTTATATATTAGGATGTGGTCAATGTAAGTCTTCACTGTGCTTGTGTCAGTCAGCTTTTGCTGTAATAACAAATATTCCCAATTATCCCTAGCTTGCAAAAGCAACAAAACCTATATATAATGCACAGAAACAAAGATTGGGCGTTAGCATTGGTTGTGTTCAGTTCTGTTGGGTTCAGCTGAGTTCTACATGTCTTCTTGTTCCTGATCCTATGATGAAAAAGCAGCACCTGTCTCAGAAACACTGACCTTGTGAAAAAGAGGACAAACACCTGAGGCCAAACCAAATCACATAAGCAAATTATTGTTGCTTCTTGGTTGCATTTCACCTGTGTTGTTTACATTCTCTTGGACAAACCATGTCATTTGACCAATCTTGACATGGACCACACATATCCAATCTACCTTCAGGTATGACACAGATGGGAATAATATTATCCTGACAAAAGAGGAGTCATGTAATTGGGAACGATAATAAAATCTACTTGGTTGAAAAGAATGTGTATTCTAATTTTTTGAAGAATTGGTATGTGTTCATTAGACCATGTTTTTAATTGTGTTGTTCAGATTTCTGTGTCTTTATGAATCTGTTTACCTGACATAACAGTAACTAAAGAAAAATTTATCAAGAAGATAAGATGTATATACTTGATAAAATGGCCTCATTTGTATAAAATAAAAATAACTAGACATATGGAAGAATTAAATAAATTGATCATTTTAATGGGAATTTTCAAAACATTTCCCTGACTCTTGCTAAAAAAAGAAACCAAATCTTGTCTTGCTGGCTGGGTAAGCTTGAGCAGTTTATTTTTCTGTACATTTTTGAAAGTAAATTTTTTATCTTTTTTAAGGCAAATAAATGAAGAATAAAGAGAATATCTAATTTCTGAGCCTACTATATAGTTTAGCTGTTCAGACTTTTCAATCAAGTGCTTTAGCTACAAAAAGGCAAATTATTTTTAAAGTTCAAAATATTTAATATTTTATGTTTAGAAAGGATTAATGAGTCTTAAATTGTTGTCAACACGGTTTTATGTTTGTTTGTTTCATTATGTTATCACTTCTAGCACACTTACATGCAAAGTAGATTCTCTCCCAAAGACCAGAATTCTCTTTCAAAGATTAAATAAAAATGAATAAAAGGAAGTAAGAAGAAGCTTAGCTTAGGCCTATAATAAAGCCCAGAATTGCAAAGTTTAAGTTACATAAATGATAAGCTCATGTACAAATCAAAAGATGTTTGGTAACTTGGCAAAAAGATCCTTGACTGAATGGGTTGGTATTACCTACTCAGATTACTTCTGGAGACAACTTTGACCTTAAGGAAGTTGTGTGATAGCTAGCAGCAGTTGAAATTTACAGAGCAAAGCAATGTTACTCAAAAAGAAAAAAAAAAAAATTTTACGGATCGTGTGTGTGTGTGTGTGTGTGTGTGTGTGTGTGTGTGTGAACAGTTTTGTGTGCTCCAATTGAGATAAATTAGCCTGTTGTTCTATTAGAGTTTTGTGATTGACGCTCAATGGAATTTTCTCAATCAGGTTCTCCAGGAACGTTTAATTTTGAGATGTTTTATTATAAAATGTATTTTGAGTATTTGGTAGAGGGTAGAGCATACTCATAGATGAGACTTTGCCTGGCCCTAGTGAACTGTGCAGTTTCTTTGTTGATATGGTCCACTTTAGAAACGAAGTAACTTTTCTGGGTACTTTACTGAACTTTTGGCAAAATACCTTTCAACTATGTGAAAAAATGTAAATTTCAGTTTAGCATTTACTGCCTCCTCAGGTATGATCACAGAAGATTCCCTGTATCAATCTGAATTATCTGCAATTGGTCATATCCTGAACCATAAGACTCAAAACACATCCAGTATATATATTTTTAAATTCATCCGGGTCATTTCTTAGATACTGTTTTTCTTCAAATTATCTATTGACAATAAAGCAATTATCCACTTCCTAATTTATTCTATCAGGTCAAGAATATGTTTATCTAATTAGTCATTCAACAAATTATATACAAACACTTACTGTGTGCCAGAGACTACGCGGGGCACAAGAGATACATCTTGTAGAAAACAGTCATCACTCCTGTTTTCATAGAGTTCTTTGAATATGTTTTTGTTCTTTTGCAAGTTTGAAGTTAAAAGTTAATTCCATCTTGACTCCTACATTCATCCCTTAAGTGTCTATTGTTTTTTTACAACAAGGAATGTCCCTGAAGATGTTACAGGATGATTTTTCTTTGTTCATGGCTCAGAGGTACCTTAAATGAAGGGTTTAATCACAAATACTACTTCAACTGCTGGTCACGAGTTTTGGCTGGTGGGATTCAACTCTACCCACTTGGAAACTTTGAGGGTCAGTTCTTGCTTGGAAAGCACATAAAATTGCACAAGCTAGTGAATGGTGCTCAGTAAATTTCCCCCTCAAATAACTGGAATTCTTAGTCTTCTGTTTCTATAGCCCCAGCAGGTGAAAATAAGAGATCAGCTTTTGAATACTTTCATTCGTATATATGCTAGAGTACGTGGACTGCCAAGGGTGTACTGGGTCATGACAGATACAGACACAAAGCCACATTGTGAACATCAGACAACTTCCTGGAAAATAGGTTTTATTGAGTAATAAAGAATTTGGCATTTATTTTTACATAAAAGCAAATAGGTTTATGTGTACGTTGTCAAGTAAGTGAAAATGTCACATGAACTTTAGCATAATAATAATTGTTAATACTTAAGAATATTTTCTAGGTGCTAAGCACCATGCTAAATATTGTGCGTGGATTGCCTTGTGTTATTATTCTAATCATGAGATAGGTATCTTTTTCAGATGAAGAAACTAAGACGGAAAAATGTCAAAGAAATTGCCCAAAGTGATAACATAGTAAATTCTGGGGCCAGAATTTGAAACTAGATAATCTGAATTCAGAACCTACACTCTTAACTAAAACGT
Source organism: Tarsius wallacei (assembly GCA_963574415.1). NCBI lineage: Eukaryota > Metazoa > Chordata > Mammalia > Primates > Tarsiidae > Tarsius > Tarsius wallacei. Next base: position 20,814 of record CAUYQG010144804.1, on the reverse strand, counting down.
ATAATAAAATATTAAACTCTGAAGAGATGGCTGATGGCTCAGGGCCAATGTTGCTATTTGCTTTCTTCTACCAAAAAGAGATGCTCTGTGGAAAAGCTTGAGAAATATCAGGACACAAAACAAACATTGTTTTACATGACACTGATATCACTACTTTCCCAAACCAGAACTCAACAAAGTCAGTTAGTCACTATCTCGACTCCAATTCATCTTTCACTGGCTGATGGCACACAATTTCAGGGCATTCCACTTTGTGACATCATTCCTCACATAAAGAAAAGAGAGTTGCTGTCTTGTCTGTTGTTACTAAACTTAAATCCTAAACCCTTTCACCTGTCCTTTCCGTAATCTCCTCTATTCAGGCAGTTTGTCACTCAACAGTTTCATCACTTTCTCCATCCAGGCAAAACTTTCCTCTTGCTCTTGCCTCCTCCTGTGAACTTCTGACTTTCTATGAGCTCATTCCATTTTTAACAGATTAGCATTATTTTTATTCTGACCAAATGCACCTAAGAATATGTGCACAGCAAAATCTCACTTTGCAATCTTAGGAAAATATAAAACTTTTCCAAAGACTGATCTTCTTTCTCTTCAAACCCAAACCATTTTCCATGGGAGGAGATCGCGTTTTCAAAATATGTTTAAACCAGTTTAGCTCATCTCATCTTGAAATTGTGACTTATTTTGGGAGTTAGGTATGGATGATAAACCCTAGTAAAAATATAAAGTTTTTTGTAAGCACTGGATCAATAGAAAATGCATTTATGAAGGTTTGGGTTTGTTTTCACAAGCTGGGAATGGTGAAAACCCTGATTTATGAGCTAAGGATTAGGATGAGTTATGGGTAGTAGGAAAGACAATGTTAGACCTTTTCTTTTTCCTTTTTTATAAAATGAGTCATCTTTAAAACCAAAGCAAACAGAAGCTTTTAGATGAAGAGTTGCACTTGAGTTAAAAGACTGTTATCTCATACCCTTTCTAATTGTATCACACAATATTTTGATTCTTAATATGAGATTAGAGCAGTGAATAATGTGAATTTCAGTGCTCCAGATAAATTACAGTTAGGTTAATGAAAATTAAAAGGAAACAATTGTGTGATATTAGAGAGGATAGTGCTATCATTAGCAAAGGCTTAAGAAAATCAATTAAGAAAATAAATTTATTGCAGAAGTGGAAATAATATTTAGTGATTAAAATATTTGTTTTTGAGTATTTTTAAATTCTTAACATAGATACTGCAATTATTATGCCAAAAATTCCTCCATATAACCAATTAACTGTAAACCTACTCTGCCTTTTTTGACTTGTACTTGTAGTGAAAATATTAAGGACTTATATCCAGCAAAGCCAACTATAATATATCACTTCTTAGCCTTCTAAATACAAAGTATAAAAAAGTCCTTGATGCACATACTATTAGAATCTCATTATACCATGTTAGGAAAAAGATAGGATCATGGAAAGCCCTTACAAATTCTATTTTCTGACAATACTTTTATTAGACTTGTTGAAAGTAAACTAGATTTCTTATTAGGTAATAAAAAAGCAAGTAAAACTTATTTCAAAGAGCATTTTCCTAGTCTGCAGGAAATTTCTGAGACCCAGTTCATCTAATCAATAGATGTACATGTATACTGCATAATCAATATTTATGCAAAGTGAAACAAAGTCATACAGTTTTGGGAAACAACCATCCATCAGACTTTTGTCTAGTTTCTAACAAAGTCATCATCTCCCCACCCCCTACAACTGGAGTCGCCCCCATTTCTAAAACACCATGGCATTTTATTATAAAGCTGACAATAAAAGATGATATACTGTTGATGTGTTGCTTCACAAAGCATATAATATTCACAAAAGGGAGACAGTGTTTTTCTCAGATTACAGGCGGAGTGTGTGAATATACTCTGTCCCTCCCAGTGTTATTAATTTTCTTTTCTGGTTATGGTTTTCCACAGCACAGTGCCAAAATATTGTTCTACATTGTTTACACTATGATTAAATGCGGTTCATCTAAGGGAGAAGAGGAACAGGCCAGGACGTCAAAGAACCGGCAGGCAACTTGGTATAAAATGCAAAAACCATGCAGGATTTGGAGTACTTGGCTCCGGTTTGTGTTGGTAAATAGCCTCTGACAAAAAAGTTCCTTCCTATATCTCAGTTTTCTCACTGTTTCCATGAGGAAAATAAGAATCATCACTCTTAATTCTTGAGAGTTCCTTTAAGCATGTAAGGGCATCATGTGGCTACATCTTGTATATGTCTTTAGTTGCTTATTTCTATTTATCAGAGTATCACAAAATGGGATTTTCTGTGGCTCCTGTTGTTTCTCCAATTGCCATCAAGCAAACTCTGAATTGTATTTATGAAGACTGCCCCTTTTCTCACCAAACTTTAGTTATTCTTGCCTTGCTCTCTGACTCTCTAGAGTTGACTTCTATTTTTCTCTACTTCTGCTCAATTCTCTCCTCTCATTCTTCTCCTTGGTCTGATTCTATTTGATTTGGTCATATAGTAACTCCTTTATTCACAGGACATATTCCAAGATCCCAGTGGCTGTGTGAAACTTGATAACACTGAATCCTATGCAACACTATATCTTTTCCATACATACATAACTATGATAAAGTTTAATTTATAAATTAGGAGCAGTGAGATATTTACAACAATAATCAGTAATAAAATCGAACATTATAATGATATGCTGTAACAGAAGTTATATAAATATGGTTTTTCTCTCATATCTTTTATGTACTCACCTTTCTTTTTCTCATGATGATGTGAGATGATGTGATGTCCATGTGATGAGATAAATGAATTATGTGATATTGTCATGTATGTGGAAAATTTCAAAAATAATTAATTCATAAATTTTAAATTGTGTGCCTTTCTGAGCTGCAAAATGAAATCTCGTACTGACCTGCTCTGTCCTGCCTGGGTTGTCCTTAGTTTCTTAGTCATCTTGACGATCAGATCAAGTTCACAGTATTGCAGTGCTGCTTTTCAAGAAAACTACTGTTATTTTATATACTAATGGCCCCAAAATACAAGTATATTGGTTTGTATTTTCAGATTAGGGTTGACCACAGTTAAGTGAAATGGTGAGTAACTGAACCCTCCAAAAGCAAAACTACAAATAAGGTGGAACTACTGTAATGTTTTCCCATCTATCAAAATTCTCCTATAAAACAGCGGCATGAATTGAACACTTAAAAATTGTGAAGATAATTAACTGGCCTCACAAAGAAGTGTTTACCCTAGTTCAAAAATCAGAGCCATCACCTTCCCTCCTTGGTCTTGGCAGCCCTTTCTTTGCGAAATGAAGCCCTGGTACTCTTAGAACTGAATTCTTGACTGGTATTCAGTTGTTGAATTAAAACGTCTATGTAATCCTACTCCATGCAATCCCGTGTTCTTCTGTAGGAGTTAAGTGACATCTGTTTGATGTCTCTTTCAATCTATTTTGGTTGAAGTAACTATCTTTCCTGATTATATTTAAGGAACTGAAAGATGAGACTGAAACAAGCTATAAACTGCCAGATTACTTAATGCTGTGTCTACACTAATTATATACATGTAATATCAGTCTCTTCGGATCAAAGGACATCTGCAGTCCCAGTGTGATCTACCTCATGTGGAAATGTAGACCTGTTCAAAAGCCAGGGTGCTCCACAGAATCACTCTTTCATTCGTCTGAGTTGTCAAACTTCCAATTTAAAGCATTAAGTCTATTTGATGCTCCTCTCTTTTTAAAACTGTTTCCAGTCGTTACTGATGATGTATTCTTTGAACAGAGTCCAGGCAAGAATTCTCCAGAGAATTCAAGGTCAGTATTGATATGTCCAAATGGTGAGTTTCACTACTCCAAAAGAAATAAGATGTGAGATTTTTGTGACTATCTTAGTGTTGTAGTAAGACTGTAAAGTATGTAGATACAACTTATGAACAACATCAGAAAACTAAACAAACCAAATTTGATAATTGAATAAATGTGCCTAGTGTTACATTACACTGAATATTGAAAATTATTCTTGCAATGCACTGCAGATTTGAAGGTTTACTTGCCTAAAGTGAGCATTTGAGATCACAGTTATGTAAGCAGAAGTAACAATCTTACAGGCTGATCAGCCAACCTCTGGATTGTGTTAACCAATCTTCAAAAATCAATGTTGAAACATACCCATGCATAAATCATATTTGATCAGAGCATAACAGTTAATACTGAGCCACATGGTCAGGGACGAAAAACAAAGTATGAACCAGAAACTTTGAGCCAGGTAAAAAGAAACTAAAACTTACACTTATACATCTTTTTTACTTAAAATTTATTACTCATAGTGGAACCTACCTCATAGCACAATTAAAGATCACAAAATGATAACATTTATTTACTCTAAACAGTGCTCTGTATATGTCAGCTTAATGATGTTAAAAACTAGTTTCAAGGGCAGAATTTTACCCTAGATAAAATGTAATGAAGAAAGCCAATTTATTATTATTATTATTATTATTATTTTGAGGATACCAGGATTTATTGAAAGGATAGAAAAGCTCCCACAGTGGAAGGAGACCCAAGGGAGTTGCCCTATTATTATTATTGTCATTATTATCATTTAGAGATGGAATCTCACTCTGTTACCTAGGCTGAAGTGCAGTGGTATGATCATAGCTCTCTGCTGGGATTACAGGCGTGAGCCACCATCCCCGCTTTCAATCTATTTTATAATAAATTCAAGCGAAAATGTTAAGGTGGAGGAGAACCACTTGAGACAGAGACATAGACAGTTACACATAACCTCCATAGTCTTGAAGAAATCTCAAACATCCTTCTTTTTAGGAAGTTCTTAACTCTGTCCAGTGTAGTTTTCAAACCACAGCATTAGAATTTTTTTATCTTACTAACACCTCAGAAGCATGTATTGTTGTCTCAGAAAAAGTGGAGCCTGAATGACATATGTGATTTGCTGAAGTTCCAAATCCAAATCTAAACTGTATGCCCTTTTTAAAATATATAACTTTTGTCTACAGGAGAAAAGAGTAGCTACATGCCAATAAAATAGAGATTTCTATAAGAGAGAGCTTAGTATAAATGACTGTTGAACAGACAAACATAATCAATTTGGTGTAATGATTACAGAAACATCTGTGAGTGCTTTTGGACAATCAGAAAAATGTTGACAATCAAGATCTTATAAACAACTCATAAGAAAACAAACATCAAAATCATTTAAAGTGGAGAAAGGTGACTTTTCTGAGTTGGATAATGTCAAAGTATGAATAAATATAAACATTTTTTAACTTGACTATAATTTCTAAGTGTAGCTATGATCAATTTCACTGGTTTTATGATGAACGTGGACATTTCTGCTAGTTGCTGGTGAATCTACCATTTAGTGATTAGCCATACACCCATATAACTTTCAGTTAATGAGCATTTTAGGACCATCACTTTGTGGGAAGAAAAAAAAAATTAGTATCTTTAATTGGTTACAAATGTCATACTTAAAATGTGCATTTTTTTGGCACCCCCTGTGGTTACACTTTCAGGGAGGACCCCAAGTGGTGGTGAGAACTGAGAGGGAAAAACTGTGTGGTGATGTTAGGGAGGTTGGACTCTAATTTCCCCAAATTTCTCCAGACTTTTACCGTGGTAAAGAAAACACAGCCAGGACAAGCATAAGTGAGAAAAGCATGTCACCTGACGTGAGGAATGTCCCTAATGTACTGTCCTATGTGTGACCTCAGGAATTATCCAGGGCTCTTGAGGAAGAAAATGTCAAGTGTCACTAGGGTTGAAGCTATCATCATCCAGGCAGGAGAGGTGTGAAAGGTCAGAATTAAATTAGCACAAAAGAAAGCAAATGTGGTGTGTCTTTGACATCTGAGACTGAAATGCATATCTGTAAGACAGAAGACTCTTTTCATTGCATGTTCTATGAAAAAAAATGCAAATAAGTGGATCAAGGAAGTGTCTCTGTGTAGCTGGTGATTAACCTGAGAGCTAGATGCATCAAGAGTTACATGGAGTACACCATCCAGGCAAATATTAGACTTATGGGGCAAAACTCATCACTTCCCCCACCAGATGGCACCCTTTTGTTCCACGTGAATGATGTGATGGCATTACTTAATCATGCATTGCCATTTCTGTAAGATAAAAGTCACACTTCTGTGCTGGACATATAGGACACCTAAGACTTTACTTCCTGTGAAGGTTAATTTGTTTCTGTCAATTTGACTAGATTAAGGGATGTCCAGATAGCGGATAAAACATTTCTGATGTGTCTGAAAGCATTTGAATTAGTGGATTGAGGAAAGAAAATCTCTCCTCAGCAATGTGGGCAGGAGACATCCAATCCACTGAGGGTATGTATGTATAATAAATGGCATAGAAAGAGTGAATCCATTCTCTCTTCTGTAGCAGGGACATGCAGCTTTCACTACTCTTATACATCAAAGTTCTAGGTTCTTGGGCCTTTTGACTTATATCAGCAGCCCCAATGATTCTCAGGTCTTTGATCTTGGGCTCAGAGCCATGCCACTGATTCTCCTGGTTTCTCAGGCCTTCAAATTCAGGGGGAAAAAATATAGAACCAGGATTCCAGGCTTTCTAGTTCATGGGCAACAGATCATGAAATTTCTCAGACTTCTTAATTAAGTGAACCAATTCCCATAATGCACTCCCATTTATACCTTTCTATATCTATCTTGTTGGTCCAGTTTCTCTGGAGAAGCCTGATTAGTACACCCCCCACCTACCTCTTTGTGCTCATATATAACTTCTGCTCATACTACATACAATTTTCACTGAGATGTTTGTGGGTCCCCAAACACACCACATTCTTTCCCCTTTTAAGCTATTGTATGCTAAGATTATCTCAGTTTCAATTATCTTATCATATTTCTACATATGAGGGGACACCCCCCAAAAATGGAATTTATCTATCAAAAATTGTATATTTGATCTTACATTTTTAAACTTCAGTCAACTTCAAAGTACTCTCTGTTTGATGCAATATACCTATTGAGATACCTTTTCCACTGCTGAAAATAGATTTTGAACTCGTAATTTTTGATGCCTTTCAGTGCATCTGCCATTTTGTGTCTACTCTTCCACATGGGCAAAATGTTTCCCTTCAAGGACTTTTTTCATCCAGGGAAACAAAAATAAAATGTCTCTTGGGATGAGATCTGGTGAATAGGGAAGATATGGTATGGGGCTCATGCTGTTTTTTGTCAAAACTGCTGAATACTCAGGGCAGTGTGGGCAGATGCATTGTCATGATGGAAGAACCAATCACCTGTTTGTCACAACTTAGGATGTGTTCTTCTGTAAAATATGACATAACCTTCTCAAAACTTCCAGACAAAAACTCAGGTTGACTGTTTGATCTGGAGGAACAATTTGAATGTACTACAAGGGGCCTGTACTCCAAAAGATAACTCCAGGTTTTCTTGGGTCACCCTTCATATTCTTCCAGATTGAGAAATATCATCTCTTTTTGAAAGAGTGTCTTGAGCTTCCCAAGATTAACTGAGCAATCTGCTACTCTATTGTGGCATGGACTCCAAGTTTGCATCCACTCCCAATATCAGCATTGATGCGTCTCGGTATCTGCATTCTTCAATGACTTATAAAGAGTTTGGGAGATGGGACATCTTTGTAACATGAGTCTAGCCCAGAGCCTGGCACTTTTTCTGAATGTACTTAAATTTAATTTTGTCTGTTCTTAAGAAAACCAGGAATAATGCTTACCCTTAACAGATTACCTTGACTTTGCCCAACTTCTTATAAATGAACCAACCTTTGCTTCACTATGAGCCTGGTCCTGAGCCCAGGATGAATATGCAGCTTTCTCACTGCCTTAAAAACAAGAGATACTCTCTCCTCTTACCATTTCTGGAATTGTTTGTCTTCTGTTTGTTATGATTCCTGCAAGGATACCTGAATCCTCAGTCTGTTCCTCAAAAACCTTTCTTTGATATTCCAGTATGTGCAGGGCATTGCATGGAGTGGTTTGCACCCAGGAATGTTCTGGAGCCTGAACACACAGCTCCCCTAAGCCAATTGTGCACATCTCATTTCTCCTCTACATTCACTGACTCTACTTTAGTAGTCTGAATTTGCCATGGTGGTGTTATTATGTCATGTAAATTAACAAATGCTACAAATCACCAAGAGACAGAGATAGAGCTATAGAAATACAAAAAATATAGATAGGAAAATAGGAGGGTCATGAGAGAATCAAAGTTCAAAGAGATAGAAAACGTATTCAAAGTCATGTAAATATGACAGAGCCAAGATTTCGCTACAGGTGAATCTATTACCTCCATATTATGCAGTTTCTGTTATCTCCCTGCTAAGCACTTTAAATTTCCTTTTTCCACACTCCTCATATTATGCCCCAAACTTGCATAATGCTAATTTGTCAGTAGTATTTCCAGAGTCAGGGTGGAAGCCCATATGGTTTACTGAACAGATAGATGATAGAAGGAATTACCTCAAAGGACTGCTTTAGTGATTCTTTGCTGATAGCTACTAAGGAGAGGGTGCGCCATCATTCAGTAGTCATCTGATATTTCGTACTGCTTGTCAAGAAACTTTGTGGACCTGGAATTTTAATGAAGTTGAATAAACTCCAATGTCTGGTAGGTGCCAAAAAAAAAAAAAAAAGGTAGGGGTTGTTATTTTTAGACTCAGAATTTGCCTGACAATGAATTGTACTTGGAACATACAGCTGTGCAGAAGCACAAAGTGTTCTAGGGTATAACCTGAGTCTCATTTTTATGTACCTTTTGACAAAAGAGAGTGTGCATATTTGATTGACTGTATTGTATAGTTCATTTATCTTGAACATTGACCTGAAATACAACCACTTTGAATATGCCCCAAAGTCCAAGTGGCATTCATCAGCGTAGAGTGGCAGAAGAATCTGAGTGCCTGAAACTTTAAGGCTTGTAGCAGCTTTTCTTTTAAAGGGAAGCTTTTAAATGCTATGGTGCTTCTAAATCAAGTCTTAAAACAATGACTTCAGGCAGGTGTCAAGGAAATGCTTTGCACTTTTAAACATTAGAAGATAGAGATTCTGAGGTAAGTTGACTCCTGATGTAAGTTAACTCGTGACTTATGAGCAGTAAAATTAGCCAAGAAACAAATGGATTTCCTCTGCTAGGCTTTGTGAAAACAACTTTCTACCACAGAAAATGAAGATTTTATCATAACCAATCAGAGGGACAGATTTGCAAAATCAGGACACACACCTAAACTTCTAAGTTTCCCAGGACTTTTCTCTAACCTCAAATATGAACATTTTCAGCAAATTGTAAAAGGAGAAGGAAAGCTAAACTTTCTCATTTGAGTAAGTTAAATGAAAATTCTAAGCTAAGACATTAGCGTGGCTCTATTTTTCTAGGAAGAAGACAGTTTCTGAGGTCCTTCCTTAACTGAGAGATAGATAATGTGCCCATCCGGCTCCTCTCTAGAGAACTAAGGAAACTTGCAAAGTATCTCTTAAATGAGAAAAAATACAACTACTCAGTAGACAAATCTTTTCTCATTTATTGTCAATATTCTCCCTTCCTATCCTCCCATGTTGACAGGTCCAAGTCACAGAAGGAAGGTTTAAAATTACAGACACCCTTTCATCAGTTTAAAAATTGAGAAGAGTCAATATTTATATCATGTTGCTGATCTTCAAAGTACATACCCTGTTTTCTGTTCTAATAAATAGCTGTCACTCTTTCCTTCATCAGAACTTAGCTGAGAAGGGGTTGGCATGCTCAGTGGTCCCTGTATTCCAGGAACGATCTAATATTTCAGGTCCTTCATGTGACAGCAGGTCGATTTCTTTCTCTCATTCCTTCATATCGGTTTCCAATGACAGACCTTATAAAACCATTTAGGTCTGCTTAAAGAAAAAAAATCCATAAGTATGCTGGATTTATCTGTCTCCAGAAATGCATGAAGTCTAATATTTAATGAGAGAAGATAGGCAGTATGTGTGTTATCAATTTTGCTATGTAATTTCCAGGGTTTATTTTTAGACTAAATTTACTATTTTCCTATTCCTTGCAAATGAATGAAAATTAATAATACCAAACTGGAGAAAGAGAAAAGTCTTGTGTTCTTTAGCCAGAGAGTTTATAACCACAGTGGTACATTCGTTCACAAACCTTCTTCACTCTGTGAGTACTCTCACTTAGCTCCTGGATAAGTTTAATTGGAGTTTACTCAGGGCACAGCTCCTGGTAGACCCACAGTGACCACAGAGGAATTTTAAGATTTGTTCTATGTGTTTCATTGTTCTTAGGTTTTTATTGTTGTTGGTTCTTACCTTCCAAAATCACAGGCACGGTTCAGGAGCACAGAGGCAGCCAGACCAGAAATAAGCACTTTCCCTGCAAACCATCTGCCTTTTAAGCTGTAGAAAGCCAACTTCAGAAGAGCCTGGTAACTATGCTTTTTAAAAATTAAACAAAACGACAGAAGATATCTTGAAACACTTAGAAAATATTAAAAGCATCCAGCAGAGGATGGAGGAGCATTTATCTGCTATGCTGTGTTTATAGAAACTGTATTGTTTATGGGGAAGGGGAGAGCCAGACCTAATTCTAGAAAATATAAATATCTTGAAATTCTTGGAGGAATGTCTATTTTAAAAGTGTGCATTAAGGACTCTAAGTTCAAGAGCAAATGAGGGTAAGAACTCTGTCCTTGTCCCCAAGTTTACACAGCATTTTTGGAGACAAAATAAGACAAAGAAGATATACATATTCTGGATGTACCTGCCTCCCTCATGCTAAGCAATAATATGAGTCATGCACACCCAATGGACTCATCCAGCAAGGAATGGGGGGGTATTTATCTAAAATTTTGTGGTTATAGATATAACTCTTATCCAACTGTGTGGAAAGAGGGGAGGAGGGCAAAAACAAATGTAATTCCAGCTTGATTTGTTCTATTTCAAAGATTTGATGATACCTTGTTGTTCTAGGGAAACATCTCAATGCAGTAACAAAATACCATGATATATTTACATGGACTGTTTGGCTAAAAGATGCTTAAATCTCAAGGCGTGATTATCAAGACCAGATGAGCTCAAATGTTTTGACATCTGCAGATTCAAATAAGACAAAGGTGAAGAGAGTATGAGTGAAGCTCAGCCTCTGATGCCCTTTTTAATTCATCTCTGAGCTCAGAACCTGCTATGGTTTGTATGATGGTGTCCCCTCCAAAATTAATGTTGAAGTTGAGTCTTCAGTTGAAGAAATACTAAGAATTGTAACCTTTGAACGAGTGAGAGTGATTAAGTCATGAGGGCTCTTATACAAAAACTCTTGCCCTTCTGCCATGTGAAGACATAGCATTGTTTTTTCCCAGAAGATGCAGCAAGATGCCATCATGAAAATAGAGAACAGCCCTAACCAGACACTAATCTTCTGGCATTCAGATCTCGGACTTCCAGTCTCCAGAAGTATAAGAAATTAATTTATATTGATTATGAATTGCCTAGTCTGTGATATTTTGTTATAGCAGGACCAGTGGAGTAGGACAGTACTCCGAGCTGAAACACAATGAAGAAACATTTCCATGTGGCTGATGACTTAGCTCTTGCTATAGATTTGATGTTAGCAGGTATTTTTGAGCTCTATCTGAATACAAATGACACCTAAAGTCACTTCTTAAGTCTTATCGATAGTGCTGCCCAAACAACCAAGATGGAAAGAAAAATTCTACAGATAGATGCACAAACATTTAAAATCCTCAAGTAGAAGTAGAGACATGCTTAAAACCATCAATTAGAAAAGATACATTAGTAATTATATTGATATATATTAATAAATAATTATGCTATTGATCAACAAATAGACTATTACCAGTCCTTTATCTCATTTTTTTAAGGAATTTATCTTGTAAAATATGACAATGTTCTTTATCCCACATGACACCAAGGAGCCGGTGAGAATTTTTAATAGATCTTTCCACTGTTAAAAGAGACTTTGTTTTGTTTTATTTTGGCATGGTGGATTAGCCATTATGTGATGAGTTTTTATTATTATAGCTCCTAAAGTATGAGAGGAAATGAAGTAAATGATTAATGGCAGACTAACTGAAAGCAAGATGGAATTATATGAAGCCATTGAAAAATAGATGGGAAACACAGCCTCTCAAATGGAATTTGGTTCAGCTCCAAGGGAAACAGTCTTATCAAAGGTGTCACAGGGTTTTATTCATGATCCCAAGTACAGGGGCTCTTGGTATTCAATCTTAGCAACTGCACAATACCTTGAAGCAACAGGAAGCGTCTCAGCCTTGGCGTGTGATCCATCCTGTCTCAGAGGGAAGCCCTCTTTGCTTCAGGTCTAGCATAATTTTTATACATCAACTCTTCTTTATTTGACTTTCTAAAGTTGAAGTTCAGTTCCCTTCTATTTTGGAGATTTTCTTAGAGACCACCTGTACATACTTTAAATGAGCATAAATTTGTTCTTTTTTTTTTTTTTTCAGCTGCTTAGAGTTTGGTGGATTGATTTTGGTCTCAGGACCAGGAGATCTAAATTCTCATTCTGTTTTGGGTTATTTTTACAGCATAAACAAAGGTGACTTCATTTAAAATGTAGCCAACGCTCATGTCAGGATGTCATTGTGTTGTTGTGAAGATCAGTTGGCAAATGTGTATGAGTATTTCCAAATGACAGAAAGGTCAACTAGTCAGCTTGATAAATAGAGCTCATAGCATAGTGTTCCATGTTCTTAAATATCTGAAATTTTAAAATACTAAATAACTCTGAATTATTTTACTTTTAAGAGTACAAGTGAACATTGTTTTATATTGAAGCATAAAAGATAACTGTCACCAGCTTGTAGAAGAAAACTGACATATAAATAGCATACTTTCTTCACTGGCTCTATTCCTATAATTATGACAACAGTGGATAGCATCAATTTTATCTAATGGTCCTAACTAATAATAATTGGGGGGAATTGCTCCATGTTCTACCTACACACATTCCCATGAATCTTCAAAACATCAGTATGAGGTAGATTTTACCATCATTTTATACAAATGCTGAGGCTGAAATCTCCATAAAGTGCTTTGTCCAAGTGGCTCAACTAGGACTCGAACAGAACAGATTCTGGGGATGTGGGAGGAGGTGTCCTTACCAGAAATACATTTCTGAAAGCCTCAAGAGTTTCTTTAGCTACAAATTCCCAAAGAAGCTCAAAGAATTTTGCAAGAGCTGAGTTGCTATTTTTTTTTTACGTCAGCTTATTACTGGAATAATTCTCTTCAGAGGAAAAACTAAAGATAGAGTAGTATTTTTCAACCCTGACCTTCCTGCCCACCTTTACCTTACTCCATTTCATTTGCGCTGTTCCTTAGGTAACAAAAGAAATGGGATCCAGCTATACACCCTTTTTTCAGAGAAATTCGCCAAGCCAGAGGGAAATATCATTTAGAGGAATGAATGTGCTAGGGAGACAAGCCCAATGAAGAGGGAGACTAAGTAAGAAGGACATAAACACCATGTTCACCATATGGTGCCCAGGAATGAACAAAGACTCCCCCAAAAGAACCAAGTGATAGACTAGCATTTCCAGAACAAACCCAGAATGTTCTAATCATATCTGTGAGAAGAAATTATATTTTGTGCTATATTTTCTTACTTTAATATATTTTTAAAGGAATAACTTTGCAGTGCTCACTCTGTTCTTATTTTACAAGAAATTGATATATATTCTTTCTACCATTTCAACTCTTGTCAGTTTATGGGCGGTTTACTCAAGTCTGCCTGTTAGCCTCACTTCGCGGTACATTGCCTGAACTTCTCATGGGGGAGAAACCCCAGCTCAGAGTCAGATGCCCTCCAGAGAAAAGCTGACTAGACGTCTTGTGTTGTTTGTATGTACCCAATGACTTATTGTTTTCAATAAAACCCTTGGTAACTAACACTGTGGCTTGGTAACTATGTTACCTTCTCTCTAAAGAGCCCCAGAGGCCACAAAGATCAGTTTCAAAGTAAAACACTGAGCATGGCACTTCTGTGGATCAGGGGAGCAAGGCTTGGATGGTAGAGGAAAAAGGCTTACAAGAAACCAGGGAAAGGAAAGGGAAATCACAAGCAACTGTCACTCCATGTCCCTTAAAGACACATTGTGTGGTAGTGAATATGAATGCTTGACAAAGGGGAAATTCAACACTGAAGGGACAACCCTTAACTGCTATAACTCACAGCTTCCTGCATTTTTATAGAACTTTGTTATTGTACAGGTTGTTAAATTGATACCTTAATTACATGCATTGTGGCCAAGTTATGGCTGTCATGAGAAACATAAATCTGTTGTTTGGGTTTTTTTTGACGTGCTCTCAACAAGAGCATTTTGTTGGGATAGTTTTGGATACAATTTTGATGTCAAAAGGAGTCATACAACACAAAGATTTACTTCACCACTAAATAAGTACAACTCCTCTCTTCACTGCTGCTGATGAATGTGTTTTGCAAAAAAGAGCAGTGTAATTCGATGTCAAATTTTGAATGGAATATGTATTGCAGAATTTTTAAATGAAACTCCCTTTCATGGCTAATTGAATAGTTAGTTCAAATTTATAGTCACTATTGCAAGATTGATGCAATTAGGACTTCCGGAAATTCATTAAAGTATATGCATTTGGGATTTAAAAATTACATATCTATTAAATCTATCAGTTAAGTTAGATTTTGTTCTTTGGAGTAAATGGATCTTTTATTATTTTTCTACCACACAATTGCAAGGTTTGATTTCATTTGTGCTAAACCACAACTAATTTGTCCCATAATTTTACTCTCAGCACCTATCATCTGTCTTACCTATCATAACTCTTCTCCTATGACTTTAGTTTTTAAGCCACCATTCTTTAACAAGCATGTACATGAGACTCCTTGCAACTATTGCACATTATAGATAGAATGCATTCTATCTTCTGCTGAAGTACTTTAAACTAATAAAAATAAGTATAGCCTTATATGTTATACATTGCATTCAGTTTGCAGTTCCACATTTATTCTATAATATTGGAGCTGTATGGGAACTGTATGATATAGAAACAAGAGCTTAAATGTGGAAACTCACAAAAATTAGTTTTAAAATTGTTTGGTACACTCTCATTCAGACATGTCTCAGGATAGCCTAAATATTTATTTACATAAACTGGACGTTATGCCCCTCACCAGAACTGAAAACTTAACTAGGAGTTCTTAACCTGAGCTGTAATGCAGTTAAAGTGATAACTAAAACTATTTCTGGAAGGATAAACTAGAAAATTATATTGACGAGGCAAACTGAATGATGGGCACTAGGATGGGAAAGAAACTTTTTGTTGAATGCTTTGTTATACCCCCAAATTTTGAATCATACGAATGCATCATCTAGTTATAAATTAAGACTTTTAAATTGAGGGTTATTGGTAACATTTAGAATATTTTTAAACATTTTCATTATGTATTTTGGTAGGAAAGTTTATCAGAGTTAAAGTTTTCATTATATTTAAAATTGTATTAACTTTGGCTTGTGTCTTAGCAGAAGTATAGTAAGAATATTCCTGATTTGGAAAAAAACTAGTACCTGAAGTTAGTGTAAAATATAGACCCAATGTGCAATATGATAACTACTAACTACACGTAATTGAACACCTGAAATGTGACTAGTCTCACTTGAAATATGTTGCTGGTATAAAATGCACATTGTATTTCAAAGGTTTGTACAAAAAAAGGAATGCAGAATATCACATAAATAACATATATGCTGATTACATATTTAAATGATAATATATTGGGTTAGATAAGATATATTAATAAAACTATTTTTGCATGCTTCTTTTTACTTTTTAGTGTAGCTACTAGAAAGTTTAAAATTATGTGTGTATTTTCCATTCACAGCTCCTTTCATTTTTCTAAAGTGCTAGTCTAGACACTGGGTCAAGAAATGATGACTTGTGGGCCAAATCCAATTCACTACCTCTTTTTGTAAATAAAATTTTATTGAAAAACAGCCACATTGATTTATTTTATTTTATTTTATTTTATTTTTTTGAGTTGGAGTCTCACTCTGTCGCCCAGACTGAAGTGCAGTGGCTGCTCCCGGCCACTGCAGCCTCAATCTGCTGGGCTCCAGCAATCCTTCCACCTCAGCCTTCCAAGTAGCTGGAATTACAGGCACGCGCTACCACGCCCGGCTCACGTTGATTTATTTACATATTATATATGGCTGTGTTTAGATATTTTGCATGGCAGTGTTGAGTAGTTTACACATATGGCTTGCAAAGCCAAAGTATTTACTACCATGCTTTTTCTAGAAAGCATGTGTGGATCTTTGGTCTAGACATTAGACTTCCAAAGGTAACATTATTTGCAGACAGTCTGCAGTTCATGCTTATTTTTCCTAAATGGCTTGAAAAATGCAAAACATATAGAGAAAATACATTTGGGGTAAGATTGTGTTACACAGTCTAAATTCCCTTCCAAAGTTATTTTCACTTTCTAATGTTAAAATAGGAAACTAATGTAGATGAGCTATAAAACAGTGGATTGCTGAGTAAATATTCAACAACTTCCATTTGAAAGTTCTTTAAAAAATTAAGGTGAATAAAACTTATGAATTTTTAAAAAATATGATCTCTGTCATATTCTATAGTATTTACTATGGTTTGAATGCTTTCCCTCCTCTCAAAACTCATGTCGAAAGTTGATCCCCAAGGTTTGACATGAGTCTTAGTGGAAGGTATTTGGGTCAGGATTGCAGATCCTTCATGAACATATTAATGCCCTCCTGGAGAAAGGGGGTGAGAAAGCACTGACTCTATTAGTTCCCTGGAGAGCTGGTTGTTAAAGAGACCTTGACACCTCCCTCTTCTCACTCTTGCTTCCTCTTTCACCATGCAATCTCTACCAACTTGTTCTCCTTCACTTTCTTCCATGAGTGGAAGCTCCCTGAAACCCTCCCCCAAAAGCAGATGCTGGCACCATGCTTCTTGTAAAGCCAGCAGTGAGTCGAATAAACCTCTTTTCTTTATAAATTACCCAATCTCAGGTATTTCTTTATACCAATTACCAAATGAACCATGACAGTATTTAACAAAGAATGTTTTACAGAATGCTAATCTCATTAACTGCTAGTAACTACTGCCCAAAATAATATTTTATGATGAAAGAAGCTTATTTTTTCAGTCTAACAAAGTTTGAAGTTTAAAATTAATTTATATATTAATAGTCATTATAAAGTAAGCTTATTTAGAATATGCTTTCTTAAATTTTTGTTTAGTTTGCAGTAATCATCATGAGATACTGTTATTTAGTATACAATGGTCCACGTCTGTGATGGCTACTTTTATGTGACCACTTGGTGCCCAAATACTGGATTAAACATTATTCTGAATGTTGCTGTGGGGGTTATTTTGGATGAAACTAATATTTAAATCAGTGGGCCTTGAATAATTCGGATTACCTCCCATAATTAGGGTGGGCTTCATCTAATCACTCGATGGCCCATTAGAACAATGACTGCCTTCCCCTGAGCAAAAAAGAAATTTTTCCATAAACTGGCCTTCAAACTTGAACTGCAATATTGGCTCTTCCCTCACTTTCCAGCTGACAGTCTACACTGCCAGTTTCCATAATCATATGAGCTAATTTTTTAAGTTAGGTAGATCTTTGTATATTTATTTCCTACAGGTTATGTTTCTCTAGAAAACCCTGACTAATTAGTACCTAAGACTTTAAGGTCTTCTTTTGGCTCTAAAACTGCCTTCTGGGGTATTTGTTGACTCAATCTATAAGTAAGTCTGCTTAGGCCTCAGAAGAGAAGTAGAGTGCTCTGTTACATGAATAAAAGAAATCTGGCTCCATAACAGAATGTCAATCTTATCTTGATTGCTATCTAGCACCATGATGCAGAAATAATATTAACATACATGTATTAAAGACTTGTTATTTACTCAGAATTCTATATCTAAATGAAGAAATAAATGCCAAGAATGGTGAAGAATCTGACATTTTACACTATTTTCAAGCTAATGAATTAATCAGTTGCAATTTGTGGGTGCTGGCAGTGGATATGAGACTTCAGGGTCAGAAATAAAAGACTTTATTACTCAAAGCAAAGGCAGTTGAGTATCTACATTTTTGCCCATTGATTCCCTGAGCCCTAATTCCCACAGGATGACAAGCAGAGGAACAGAAGGCACTTTCAGTGGTATGCTTACAGGAGAAGAAACTAAAGCTTAGAGAATTAAACTTTTATAATTGTATAAGCATGCTTTCCATTTGCTCCAAATGGAGATGCCATCTCTATCTTTTAATACTTTTAGCTATGTACACTTTCTTGAAGAAATTGCCAGAACAAAGGCATTCAATGTCTCTGCTCACAAAATGTGCTGAAATTGTAGATGCCCATGGATAATTATCTCGCAACAAAATTAAGTATGTAAAAAATTATATTCATACATATCTACATACACATATACATAAAATGTATTTAATTTTATTGTTTAGTCAACTTAGAGTATCAGAAAAGTACATAACCACATCTCAATAGATTGATCACCTTTCTGAAATATATTTACTAATTTATATAGTGCTAGTATACATTTATTTTTACTGAAGTTGGATCACAGGATTAATCATATAAAGGTAACCTCTGCTTGGTCTATACAGCCACTTTGAAGATAATTTTAATTCTCTGGAACCAGAATTATATAAAGACTTACTTGTTAAGGTTTTCTTTTTTATTTGAATATGGCATTAAGGAAAATCTTCTCTCTTGGATAACTGTTAGGTTTTCTTTAGCATGACAAGAACTCTTTATCTTTTATGTTTCTCTTTTTTGTTTTAGCTTAAAGTTGAATTTTTAAAAACTGTCATCTTTCTTACATATTTCAGTGTGATTCTAACATTTTCTTATAAGCAAACTAGTATTGGTAAGGCATATTTACCTATTGACTCAGTCATTAAAGGTGTATTGAGAACCAAGTCCTGTCTATTGGGTATGAATGAATAAATCACATTAGCTGTTTCTAAGATACTTTAAATCTAAAGTAGTGTTGTTCAGCACTTCAAATTAAAAAGATAAATTAAAACTTACAAATGAAAGTAAATTGTAGGTAAGGCCAATATTTAAGTGTAAAATATGGAAGTATGAAAGTATTAGAAAAATAACAAAAAACTAATATTAGAGGTCAGGGATGGCCTTTCTGAACATCTCCAGACCAAAGCATAAAAGATCACATAAGCAGTAATTATCAAATACATACTAGTTTTTAATTCCTGGACAGCAATGCATGTTTTTCCGTGAGCACTTGCATCACTTTTACAGAAATCTCCTGTTTTATATTGTGTCTGTGGCAACTATCACAGGTTTGCTTTGTCACTAGCAGTTGTTCATATGGAGTTTGGGGTTAAAGATGTTTGTTAGAGAGTAACACCCATGTTAGGAAGAAGAAAAAGCAAGATTAGAGAGAGAAAGAAAAACTGCACAGGCCCACACAACTCTCAGACAACCAGTGGGGATGTATTTTCCATTGGAATATCCCAAATTGGGTTGAAATGTCTGAGCATTTACATCTCCACATCACTCAGCCACTAGATGAAGATTGTCCTTGGTAGGGTACATTTTCAGTCAAGGCAGTTTTCTGCAGCAGGGTAGACTCTAAGGAGTTGGTAGCTGGGACATGATGGACGGCCAATCTTCCTGCATCAAGACAACATACCTCTCCTTGAAATAGTATCTTCACAACTACCACAGGTTATTTCTTTGAGTTGCTTAGATTCACTTTCCTTCCCTCTCTCTCTCTTCCCTCCCTCCCTCCATCTTTCCCTCTCTCTCTCTGAATACGCACACACACACATACACACACACGTGTGTATGTGTGTGTGTGTATTCAGAAAGCAGCCTCTCCAGAAATATAGTTTGCCTTTCCTTCTTAAGGGAAAGTTAAAAGAGGGACAGTCTCAAAATAAACTACTACTCATACAGTTGTAGTTACTCATCAGGCTACAACAGACTGGACATACTGTTTTCTTCCTTCATAATTTATTCTAGATTCTTATTTTCTGCATCTATCATCTCTACTGGTCTCAGTGGCTGACTCAGTACCATGACCACAATGACCTGACACCCTGATCATCATGCACTTCTCAGGCTGGACTTTCCCTCTTGCCAATTTATTATCAGAAGTATGCAAGAGAGAAGCAAGAAACACACACACAGGCATTTCAGTCCAGGGATTACTAGCAATCCAGGGATTATTGGGTGTCATATGTGTTTTTCCCTGCTCTTGGTGTAAAGCAACAGTCCTAACACTTTGTGATGTCCAAGGCCAACTATCTCTAACAAGACGAAATCATCATTTTCTGTATTCTTGCTTTATAAAAATAAAGGGTCAAAAGTTCCAACTGGCAGCCATAGCTTATACTTCAAAAAGATTCTTAATGTCACTTGACAAAAGAGTACTCCATTCGTGGTCATGATATCTATCCTTACAGAACCTAGAATTATAGGACTTGTATGTAATAAAGGATTAACATTGTCTAAATGAAGGTTTGGCTTTTATTTTTTTTTTATTTATTTTTTTTTTTTTCTCAAAATGGTGACTGGTCACCAGCCTTTTATTATTATTATTATTTTTTTTATTTTATTTTATTTTATTTTATTATGTTATTGTGGGGTACAGTTAGGGGTTAGGCATACAAAAATATTTCGTTCAGGTACCCTTGTTGATAAGAGGTGTCTCCCCATCCTACCTAAGGCAATCTACAGATTCAACGCAATACCCATCA